>JAHIAM010006009.1:0-25237 GCA_021605205.1 Aegilops longissima
GCCTCCTCAGCCTTGGAGCCCCGCTATTCTAGCCCGCCATGGCCGACCGGCGCCAGCTCCTCTTCTCTACGCCGGGTGCCTCCCGGCCGCCTCCCGCTCCTCCGTCGCCTGCTCAGTGGTCAGGCGTGGTGCCCCGGATCCGACCATCTCCCTCCTCTCCGGTGGTGACTCGGCGAAGTTCAACGCTGCATCGATAACCCGTGCCAAGGTTGACTTCTTCCCCCTCTAAAATTCATCCTAAGTCCCCGAATATAGTGATATTTTGTGCCATTTTCATTGCATCATATCTCTGCATCCGTAGAGTCCGTTTTGGGCGTGTAATATGTCAAAATGTTAGCCTAGAAGGTAGATCATTTCATCTCACTGCATCATTTTCATTTGAGCTCATCTTGATGCCCGAAATGCTGTTGGAAGAGTGCTATGTGATGTTAGTTTCTGATTCTTGTCGGAACATGCACTTTTGTCATTTTGCCATGATTGATGTGTTGCATCCTATGGACTTGAGTCCTACATGTGTTTTGTAATATGCTGTCTTCATCTTTCCAGTGGTGCTATGCTATGTATTTTTTGTGATCTATGTGGTGACTAGCTTTAAAGCATGCAAACTAGGTGTCTTGTTGTTGCTGTTTTCAGCACTGTTTCTTTGATATTTTGATGCCATGTTAACTTGATGCTACCAAGAGATCCATGCATATTTTGAGATACTTCATTAAGGATGTTTTGTTAAACATGTCTTGCTCTATCCATCCATGCCCTTGTTTGCAATATTAGGTGCCATAGCTTGAGTCAATCGAGCTCTACTTTTGCTATCAAATGTTTCTGGCGGAGTTGTTTACATGTTATTCAATTTTGCCAAGGTTGTTGTAGATTGATCCGTGTATGCTATGATGTTGTTCTTGCCATGTATGTCTTCTATGCCATGTCTTCTTGATGTAGTATGCTTATTTTTTTCATATATTGCTCTGTAGTGAGTGAATTGAGCTTGTAAACATGCCTACTTGTTATCAGTTGTTGAGATGCCATGTTGCTGAATGCTTAATATAACTTTCAATATGTTGACATGGGTGTTACTATATTTTCTGATCCTTTTTGGCTTATTGCCACTAAAGGACTTTTGTTCTATGCAATTAGTAGATTCATGCCATGTCTTTGTTTGCCATGATAAGTTCCTGTAACATGTTGTTTCATAGCTCTAAACATTGCAACTTTGATGTTATTTACTGCTTAAAAGTCTGAAACTGTTATTAGTTGCAATCTTGCCATGTCATTTGAGCATGTTCTAGTTGTTTACTGGAGATAGCTCAGTGTTCATGTTTTGTAATGCTTTACCTGTAAATCATGCCCATGCCTTTTTTATTATATTTGAGGTCTTGTAGCTTGTTGTTTGATGCTTGCAATATGCCTAATTCTTTGTTTTGGACAGATTGTTGCTATGACTTGTATAGGGTGTATGTATGTTGAACCGTTGCTCCGTTTTGAGTGTGCTCTATATGAAACTTGCTTGATTTTGCATGTAGTTTCATATTATCATGTTGGATCCTTGTTTTGAGGTGTTTTCTTGATGTTTGTATGCATTTTGCATCAATGCCATGTTTAACTTGTTTTGCTCATATCTTCTAGGCGTAGCTCGAATCTAATGAACTTTATATGTAACTTGACTAGAATTTCGTGTAGATCATCATGGTGCATCTTAAATTGCTGTTTAACAACTTGAACAAAAGGTTTATTCAGATCTGGACCAATTTCGAAATTTGCATATGAGGACTTAAAGAATTGTTATATGTTGTTCGGCCTCATTTAAACTTGCCTTGATGTGTTTGCTCTTGTTTGCATCATCTCTTGCCATGAGTAGCCTCATCTAGCTTTGTCATGCATCATGCTTGGTTGTGCATCATGCCTTGTTCATGTGTGGTGTGTTTACCTATGTTGTGTGCTTCTTCTTGTTAGTTCCCGTTTGCGTTTCGATCGTGAGGATTCGTTCGTCTCGGCTTGGTTAGAAGCTTCATCCGTTCATCTTCTTCATGGACTCGTTCTTCTTCCTTGCGGGATTTCAGGCAAGATGATCTCACTACTATCATTGCTATGCTAGTTGCTTCGTTCTTTCGCTATGCTTTCGCTACCTATCACTTGCTGCTCAAGCCTCCCTAATTGCCATGTCAGCCTCTAACCTCTTGCACCCTTCCTAGCAAACCGTTGTTTGGCTATGTTACCGCTTTCAGCCCCTCTTATAGCGTTGTTAGTTGCAGGTGAAGATGAAGTTTGTTCCTTGTTGGAACATGGAGATGTTGTTCCTTGTTGGAACATGTTTACTTGTTGGGATATCACAATATATCTTATTTAATTAATGCATCTATATACTTGGTAAAGGGTGGAAGGCTCGGCCTTATGCCAGGTGTTTTGTTCCTCTTGCCGCCCTAGTTTTCCGTCATATCGGTATTATGTTCCCGGTTTTGCGTCCCTTAACGGTGGGTGATTTATGGCACCTTATTGACAGTTCGCTTTGAATAAGACTTTTCGGCAAGGCCCAACATTGGTTTTATCATTTGCCTCACCTATACCCTTTTCCCTGGGTTTCGGAACCGAGGTCATCTTTATTACAAGCCCCCCGGGCCGGTGCTCCTTGAGTGTTGGTCGAACCGACAGCTTTCTTGAGGGCCTGCAGAAGCAACTCGAGGGTTGGTTTTACTTTAAATAGCTTGACTTATCCGGTGTGCCACAGGACCAGAATGCGATGCGATCCTATCGAGGTTTGTCGGCACATCCAGGCGGCTTTCTTGGTCTTGTTTATTGCTTTGTCGAAATGTCTTGTAGCAGGATTCGAGATTGATCGGGTCTTCCGGGGAGAAGAATATCCTTCGATTGATCGCGAGCTTATCATGGGCTAAGTTGGGACACCCTGCGGGGTTTGAACTTTCAAAGCCGTGCCCGCGGTTATGTGGCGGATGGGAATTTGTTAATGTCGGTTGTAGAAAACCCGAAGTTGATCTTATTTAAAATACACCAACCGTGTGCGTAACGTGAGTGTCTCTCTTTGGAGGTGATCGAAAGGAGAACACGGGTTACAGGTTATGTCGGCGTAAGTAGGAGTTGAGGATCACTTCTTGATCATTACTAGTTGACGACCTCCTTTGTTTCTCTTCTCGCTCTCATTTTGCGTATGTTAGCCACCATATATGCTTAGTCGCTGCTGCAACCTCACCACTTTATCCCTTCCTTTCCCTTTAAGCTTTGCTAGTCTTGATACCCATGGTAATGGGATTCTTTGAGTCCTCGTGGCTCTGATTACTACACCACCGATTGCGAGATACAGGTTTGCGATGATCATGGCGATGAGGCGATGTTTGCTTGTATTGGAGTTCTTCTTACGCTTCTTCTTGATCGGGGATAGGTTCGGTCGACGTGAAGCTGGGCTAGAGGTGGATATTGTTTGAGCTTACATTTATGTTTCATCCGTAGTCGGATGTTGATCTTAATCTATCTGATGTTGATGTATTCTTGTGGCATTTGTGCCTTATGCATGTATCCCCATCTATTATGTAATGTTGATGTAATGATATCCACCTTGCAAAAGCGTTTCAATATCTGGGTCTATCCTTGGTGGGACCTTGAGTTCCTTTTGGATAGAATTCGCCATATTAGGCGTGTAACAAGATTATATATCGAGCCTCGGCCCGACGACCTAAGGCCCCTTGATTGTGTTGAGGCGTTGCGAAAATTAAAATTTTTCCTACGGTTTCACCAAGATCCATCTATGAGTTCTACTAAGCAGCGAGTAGCGAGAGAGTTTGCATCTACATACCACTTGTAGATCGAAATGCAGGCGTTCTTGAGAGTGGTGATGATGAAGGCGTTCTAGCGTGATTCCGATCACCGATGACCAAAAGTCTGAAAGGACAGTACCTCCGTGTTCAACACACGTGCGGAGACGATGGCGTCTCCTCGCGTCTTGATCCAGCAAGAGTGAAGAGAGGTTGATGAACAATTCAATGGCGAACTGACGGCGTGGTGCAATGCGATGATAGTTCTCGGCGAGGCTTAGCCAAGCCTTGCGTGGAGGAAGGAGGTGTTGGGAGGAGGGCTGCGCCTTCAAGCGTGTTAGGCCTCCTACCCTATTTATAGGAGAGAGGGTCCAGGGGCCGGCCATCTAGGGCAAACCCTAGATGGGGCGGCCGGCAAGGGAGGAGGGAGGTGGCTTGCCCCAAGCTAGAGGCGCCCCCTTAGGGTTCCCTCCCTCAAACCCCTAGCCGCATGGGCCTAGGTGGGGAGGTGCGCCCAGCCCACCGAGGGCTGGCTCCTCCCACTTAGCCCATGTGGCCCCCCGAGAGGTGGCCCCTCGGTGGGCCTCCCGGAACCCTCCCGGTGGCCCCATTGCTACCGGTATACCAAAACTTCCAGGTCCGTTTAACCACTTTCCATATATAAATCTTTACCTCCGGACCATTCGGAACTCCTCGTGACGTCCAGGGATCTCATCGGGACTCCGAACAACATTCGGTAATCACATACTTGTCTTCCTATTAACCTAAGCGTCCAAGAACCTTAAGTGTGTAGACCCTACGGGTTGGAGACATCTGAGACATGACCGAGACTACCTCAAGTCAATAACCAACAGCGGGATCTGGATACCCATGTTGGTTCCCACATGCTCCTCGATGTTGTCATCGGATGAACCACGATGTCAAGGGTTCAAGCAACCCGTATTCTATTCCCTTTGTGCGGCGGTATGTTACTTGCGAGAGACTTCGATCGTCGGTATCCCAATACCTCGTTTAGTCTCGTTCACCGGCAAGTCACTTTACGTACCGCAATGCATGATCCGTGACCGGACACTTGATCACTTTGAGCTCATTATGATGATGCATTCCGAGTGGGCCCTAGTGATACCTCTCCGTGTCACGGAGTGACAAATCCAGTCTCGATCCGTGTCAACCCAATGGTCACTTTCGGAGATACATGGTGCACCTTTATAGTCACCCGATTCACGTTGTGACGTTTGATACACCAAAGCACTCCTACGGTATCAAGGAATTGCACGATCTCATGGTCTAAGGAAGAGATACTTGACATTGGAAAAGCTCTAGCAAAAGCGAACTACACGATCTTTGTGCTATGCTTAGGATTGGGTCTTGTCCATCACGTCATTCTCCTAATGGCGTGATCCGTTATCAATGACATCCTATGTCCATAGTCGAGGAAACCATGACTATCTGTTGACCAACGAGCTAGTCAACTAGAGGCTTACTAGGGACGTATTGTAGTCTATGTATTCACGCGTGTATTACGATTTCCGGTTAATCTGATTTATAGCATGAATAAAGACAATTATCATGAACAAGAAATATAATAATAATGCTTTTATTATTGCCTCTAGGGCATATTTCAACAGTCTCCCACTTGCACTAGAGTCAATAATCTAGTTTACATTGTGATGAATCGAACACCCATAGAGTTACGGTGTTGATCATGTTTTGCCTTGTGGAAGAGGTTTAGTCAGCGGATCTGCGACATTCGGATCCGTATGCACTTTACAAATTTCTATGTCTCCATCACGAACATTTTCACGGATGGAGTTGAAGCGGCGCTTGATGTGCACTGTCTTCTTGTGAAACACAGGCTCCTTGGCAAGAGCAATAGCTCGGTGTTGTCACGAGAAGAGTTTGATCGGCCGACGCATTGGGTATGACTCCTAGGTCGGTGATGAACTCCTTCACCCAAATTGCTTCATCGCTGCCTCCGAGGCTGCCATGTACTCCGCTTCACATGTAGATCCCACCACGGCCGCTCTGCTTGCGGCTGCACCAGCTTTACGCTCCTCCATTCAACATATACACGTATCCGGTTTGTGACTTAGAGTCATCCAGATCGTATGTCGAAGCTAAGCGTCGGCGTAACTTTATTACTGACGAGCTCTTCGTCACCTCCATAAGCGAAAACATGTCCTTTGTCCTTTTCGGTGCTTCGGGATATTCTTGACCGCTGTCCGGTGTTCCTTGCGGGATTACTTTGGTACCTTCCTACCAAACTTACGGCAAGGTTTACATCAGTGCAGTACCGCAACATGGCATACATAATAGATCCTATGGGTGAGGCATAGGGGATGACACTCATCTCTTCTTTATCTTTTGCCGTGGTGGTGGACATTGAGCTGAGCTCAATCTCACACCTTGCATGTCTGAGCAAGAACCCTTCTTGGACTGATCCATTTTGAACTTCTTCAAAATCTTATCAAGGTATGTGCTTTGTGAAAGACCTATGAGGCGTCTCGATCTATCTCTATAGATCTTGATGCCTAATATATAACAACTTCTCCAAGGTCCTTCATTGAAAAACACTTATTCAAGTAGGCCTTAATGCTGTCCAAGAATTCTATATCATTTCCCATCAAATGTCATCTACATATAATATGAGAAATGCTCTGAGCTCCCACTCACTTTCTTATGTATGAGGCTTCTCCATAAGTGCATAAAACTAAGCGCTTTGATCATCTCATCAAGCGAATATTTCTAACTCCGAGATGCTTGCAGCCCATAAATGGATCGCTGGAGCTTGCATACTTTATTAGCATTCTTAGGATCGACAAAACCTTCCGGCTGTATCATATGACTCTTCCTTAAGATGCCCGTTAAGGCAGCTTGTTTTGGCGTCCATCGCCATATCTCATAATCATAGTATCACGGCAATTGCTAACATGATTGAGACGGACTTAAGCTTATTCGGGAGGAGAAAGTCTCATCGTAGTCAATCCCTTGAACTTGCCGATAACCCTTAGCGACAAGTCGAGCTTTATAGATGGTGACATTACCATCGCGTCCGTCTTCTTCTTAAAGATCCATTTGTTTTCTATCGCTCGCTTGATCATCAGACAAGTCGGTCAAAGTCCACACTTTGTTTTCATACATGGATTCTATCTCGGTTCATGGCTTCTAGCCATTTGTTGGAATCTGGGCCGCCATTGCTTCTTCATAGTTCGAAGGTTCATTGTTGTCTAACAACATGATTTCCGGGACAGGGGTTGCCGTACCACTGCAGTGCGGGCGTGTCCTAGTGGACCTCTGAGTTCGGTGCAACTTGATCCGAAGTACCTTGATCATCATCATGAATTTCCTCTTGAGTTGGTGTAGGCATCAGAGGAACATTTTCTGAGTTGCACTACTTTCCTGTTCAAGAGTAGTACTTCATTCGAGTTCTACTTTCCTCCACTTACTTCTTTCGAGAGAAACTCTTTTCGAGAAAGATTCCGTTCTGGCAACAAAGATCTTGCCTTGGGATCTAAGGTAGAAGAGTATACCCAATGGTTTCCTTAGGGTATCCTATGAAGGCGCATTTTCCGACTTGGGTTCGAGCTTTTCAGGTTGAAGTTTCTTGACATAAACATCGCATCCCCAAACTTTTAGAAGCGACGAGCTTGGTTTCTTCCCAAACCATAATTCATACGGTGTCATCTCAGCGGTTTAGGCGGTGCCCTATTCAAAGTGAATGTAGCTGTCTCTAGGCGTATCCCCAAAATGATAGCGGTAAATCGGTAAGAGACATCATAGATCGCACCATATCCAATAGAGTGCGATTCGGCGTTCGGACACACCGTTCTGTTGAGGTGTTCGGTAGCGTTAGTTGTGAAACGATTCCACATTTTCTTAAGTGTGTACCAAATTCGTGACTTAAATATTCTCCTCCACGATCGATCGTAAAATTTTATCTTTCGGTCACGTTGATTCTCTACTTCATTCTGAAATTCCTTGAACTTTTCAAAGGTCTCGGACTTGTGTTTCATCAAGTAGACATACCCATATCTACTCAAGTCATGCGTGAGAGTGAGAACATACGATATCCTCCATGAGCCTCAACGCTCATTGGACCGCACACATCGGTATGTATGATTTCCAACAAGTTGGTTGCTCGCTCCATTGTTCGGAGAATGGAGTCTTGGTCATCTTGCCCATGAGGCATGGTTAGCATGTGTCAAATGATTCATAATCAAGAGACTCCAAAAGTCCATCGGCATGGAGCTTCTTCATGCGCTTGACACCAATGTGACCAAAGGCGGCGATTGCCACAAGTATGTGGGACTATCGTTATCAACTTTACATCTTTTGGTATTCACGCTATGAACATGTGTAATACTACGCTCGAGATTCATTAAGAATAAACCATTGACCATGAGACATGACCATAAAACATATCTCTCATATAAATAGAACAACCATTATTCTCGGATTTAAATGAGTAGCCATCTGGCATTAAGCGAGATCGGATACAATATTCATGCTCAAACTTGGCACCAAATAACAATTATTAAGGTTCATAACTAATCCCGTGGGTAAATGAAGAGGTAAGCGTGCGTAGCGATCACATCGACTCTGGAACCATTCCGGCCAGCGCCGTCACCTCGTCGCCGCTTGGTCTCCGCTTATTCGCAGCTCCTGCGTGAGTTACAAATGATGAACAGCGGCACGGTATCAAATACCGGGGAGTTACTACGATTCTTGGTAAGGTACACATCAATTACATGTATATCAAATATACCTTTGGTGTTGCGGCCTTCTTATCCGCTAAGTACTTGGGGCAGTTCCGCTTCGGTGACCTTCCCTTGCAATAAATAGCACTTTCGATCTCGGGCTTGGGTCCATTCTTTGACTTCTTCCGGCAACTTGCTTGCAGGTGCGGCAACATCTCCTTGCCGTCCTTCTTGAAGTTTTTCTTACCCTTGCCCTTCTTGAACTTAGTGGTCTTATTGACCATCAACACTTGATGTTCTTTCTTGATTTCAACCTCGGCTGACTTGAGCATAGAGAACACTTGAGAATGGTCTTTACCATCCCCACATGTTGTAATTCATCACAAAGCTCTTGTAGCTTGGTGGGGCGGCGGAGGATTACTGTCGATGACCGCCTCATCGGGGAGGTTAATATTCAGTTGGGTCATACGGTTTGTGCAACCGGACATCTTGAGAATGTGCTCCTTGCGAGCTGTTTTCCTCCATCTTACAACTATAGAACTTGCCGAGATGTCATATCTCTCGACCGAGCGTGAGCTTGAAAAACAAGTTTCAGCTCCTCGAACATCTCATGTGCTCCGTGGTGCTCAAAGCGCTTTTGGAGCCGGTTCTAAATTTATAAAGCATGCCGCCTTGAGCGAGGGAGTAATCATCGGCCGCGAGACTGCCAAGCATTCATAATGTCTTGGTTCTGCAGAGACGGGAGCTTCACCTAGCGGTCCTTCTAGGGCGTATTGTTTCACGGCAGCTATGAGGATGATCCTCGGGTTAGGACCAGTCCGTATAGTTCTTGCCGTCATCTTTCAACTTGGTTTTCTCTAGGAGCGTTGAAGTTCAAGTTGACATGGCGTTGGCCATTTGATCTACAAGACATATAATTCAAAAGTTTTAGACTAAGTTCATGATAATTAAGTTCATCTAATCAAATTATTAATGAACTCCACTTAGATTAGACATCCCTCTAGTCATCTAAGTGTTACGATCCGAGTCAACTAGGCCGTGTCCGATCAACACGTGAAGGCGGACTAGTCTGCGTCGGTGAACATTCTCATGTTGATCGTATCTTCCATCGACTCGTGTTCGACCTTTCGGTCTCCGTGTTAGAGGCCATGTCTTCACATGCTTAGGCTCGTCAAGTTAACCCTAAGTGTTTACTGCGTGTGTAAATCTTGCTTACACCGTTGTATGTGAGCGTAAGAATCCATCACACCCGATTAACACGTGGTGCTTAGAAGCGACGAACTGTAGCAGCGGTGCTGCGATTAGGGAGAACACTTCTTGAAATTGTTCTAAGGGATCATCTTATTTACTACCGTCGTTCTAAGTAAACAAGATGTATAATCATAATAAACATCACATGCAATTATAAAGTAGTGACATGATATGGCCAATATCATATAGCTCCTTGATCTTCATCTTGGGGCTCCATGATCATCTTGTCACGGCATGACACCATGATCTCCATCATCATGATCTCCATCATCGTGCCTCCATGAAGTTGTCCGCATAGCGACTACTTCTACTTCTATAGCTAGCGCGTTTAGCAATAAAGTAAAGTAAATTACATGGCGTTCTTCAATGACACGCATGGTCATACAAAAATAAAGACAACTCCTATGGCTCCTGCGGTTGTCATACTCATCGACATGCAAGTCGTGATTCCTATTACAAGAACATGATCTCATACATCACAATATATCATCATTCATCACAACTTGGCCATATCCGTCACATGACAATTGCTGCAAAAACAAGTTAGGCGTCCTCTAATTGTTGTTGCATCTTTTACGTGGCTGCAATTGGGTTCTAGCAAGAGCGTTTTCTTACCTACGAATAACCTGGCGTGATCTTGTCAACTTCTATTTACCCTTCATAAGGACCCTGTTCATGAATCCGCTCCCACTAAAGTAGGAGAGGCAGGACACCCGCCAGACCACCTTATGCAACTAGTGCATGTTAGTCGGTGGAACCGGTCTCACGTAAATGCGATGTAAGGTTGGTCCGGCCGCTTCATCCCACAATACCGCGGAAGCAAGAAACAACTAATGCGGCAAGTAAGTTGACAAGATCCGCCCACAACAAAATTGTGTTCTACTCGTGCAAAGAGAACTACGCATAGACCTAGCTCATGATGCCCTTTGTTGAGGGGCGTTGCGAGAAAATTAAAATTTTCTCTGGTTTCACCAAGATCCATCTATGAGTTCTACTAAGCAAGCGAGTAACGAAGAGTTTGCATCTACATACCACTTGTAGATCGAGTGCGAGGCGTTCTTGAGAGTGGTGATGATGAAGGCGTTCCCAGCGTGTGATTCGATCACCGATGACCAAAGATCTTGAAGGAGGAGTACCTCAAGTGTTCAACACGTCACGGGACGATGGCGTCTCCTCCGTCTTGATCCAGCAAGAGTGAAGGAGAGGTTGATGAAGACAATTCAATGGCAGCACGACGGTAGTGCAGTGCGGCTGGATATGATAGTTCTCGTGCGAGCTTCGCAAGCTAAGCGTGGAGAAAGAGGTGTTGGGGAGGGAGGGGCTGCGCCTTCAATGTGTGGCAGCCTCCCCACCCTCTATTTATAGGAGGAGAGGGTCAGGGGGCGGCCATCTGGGAAAACCCTAGATGGGGCGGCCCAGGGAGGAGGGAGGTGGCTTGCCCCCAAGCTGAGGCGCCCGCTGGGTTTCCCTCCCAAACCCTAGCCGCATGGGCCTAGGGTGGGAGTGCGCCCAGCCACCGAGGCTGGCTCCCTCTCCACTTAGCCCATGTGGCCCCCAGGAGAGTGGCCCTCCGGTGGACCTCCGGAACCCTCGGTGGCCCCATTACATTCTAGGTATACCCAGAAACTTTCCGGAGTCCATTTAACCACTTTCCATATATAAATCTTTACCTCCGGACCATTCGGAACTCCTCGTGACGTCCGGGATCTCATCAGGGACTCGAACAACATTCGGTAATCACATACTTGTCTTCCTATTAACCTAGCATCACAGAACCTTAAGTGTGTAGACCCTCACGGGTTGGAGACATCTGAACATGACCAGAGACTACCTCAAGTCAATAACCAACAGCGGGATCTGGATACCCATGTTGGTTCCCACATGCTCCTCGATGTTGTCATCGGATGAACCCACGATGTCAAGGGTTCAAGCAACCCGTATTCTATTCCCTTTGTGCGGCGGTATGTTACTTGCGAGACTTCGATCGTCGGTATCCCAATACCTCGTTTAGTCTGTTACGGCAAGTCACTTTACTCGTACCGCAATGCATGATCCGTGACCGGACACTTGATCACTTTGAGCTCATTATGATGATGCATTACAGTGGGCCCTAGTGATACCTCTCCGTCATACTGAGTGACAAATCCGATCTCGATCCGTGTCAACCCAATGGTCACTGGAGATACGTAGTGCACCTTTATAGTCACCCGATTCGTTGTGGCGTTTGATACACCAAGCACTCCTCGGTGTCCGGAATTGCGATCTCATGGTCTAAGGAAGAGATACTTGACATTGGAAAAGCTCTAGCAAAGCGAACTACGATCTTTGTGCTATGCTTAGGATTGGGTCTTGTCCATCCGTCATTCTCCTAATGGCGTGATCCCGTTATCAATGACATCCGATGTCCATAGTCGAGGAAACCATGACTATCTGTTGACCAACGAGCTAGTCAACTAGAGGCTTACTAGGGGCGTATTGTAGTCTATGTATTCACACGTGTATTACGATTTCCGGTTAATCTGATTTATAGCATGAATAAAGACAATTATCATGAACAAGGAAATATAATAATAATGCTTTTATTATTGCCTCTAGGGCATATTTCCAATAGATTGATCATTAATAGTTTGGCCGTTGTTGAGTCTAGAAAAACATGTTTTACGAGTCTAGTTATATCGAAGAGTAGAATTCTTTTTACTCCTCAGCCCTTGTCATTTCTTCAGTAAGGGAATCTTGGCGTGGGTGTTTTGAATTCACTTCTCTTCCCTTCAAATTTTCTTTAGGATCCAGCGATTGGTTTTCCGATCGTTGGCCCTCAGCTCTTTTCATCCGGTGCATTTCTTTCGTCAAATCGACTCGAACACCTCTTTGTCTGCTTGTGGTTCAATCCTCGATTCTTCCTCAAGCGTCGTTGTTTTTCCTTGTCAAGAGAGTTGTCCTTGTTGTTTTCCCGCCGCCCACCTTCTTCTTCTCGGAACCGAGTCGCTGTCGAGTATCCATTCTACTCGTGTGAAGTTTTTTGCCTTTCTTTCCTACATGATTTCAACGGTGATTTCTCTTCAAGATATTAGGCGGTTTTCCCTTCAAGTTGCCTTTGTTTTCCCCCTCCACCCTATTATTCCCGGAGTTCGAGTTTCTTCCGACCATAAATTTCATTAGTTGTGGAGCCTATTCAGTCTTCCCTCAATCATTTCAAGCGGTGGCAATTCTCATCTCGTTAAGTCATTCTTCATCTCTTTCTTTTCGATTGGACTCAATTCAAGTTGTTCGATGTTGATCATATCCTTTCCTCTTGGCTCCAAGTGTTTTCCTTGCTTCGTTCGTCTCTACTTGGTTTATCCTTGGGAGTGTGCAAGACATCTCAAAGAGATTAAATACGTGTTCCAATTAATTCGAGGTTGTCACCTCATTCAAATATTTTAATTGTTCGGTTGCATCATCTATCTGTTCAATAATCCTTTCAAGCAGTGTTATCTCTTGATGGGCCCTAACCCACGGGTCTTTTCGAGGATCTTACGACTCTTCTAATTCCCCGGGCCATTCAGAATTCTTTTTCAAGTTTGGCGTAAGTATGAATTTCATCAGATGGATGATTTTCCAAGATCTACTTTCTAATTCTTTTCATTGTTGCCTCAACCTCTTCGCTTTTGTTCTTCGGAGTATCTCATTAATTTTGGTGGTGTTTATCGCCGTCCTTTGAAGACAGTAGAGTTTCTCTTAAATCTTATGCATTCTCCCGAGGTTTTCGTGGTGCTAGCTCAATGTTATCCTATCTAGTTGTTTCTAGTCGTGCAATTCTTTTCATCCATCAAGAGTATTTCAAGAGTTACTTTCCGTCTCAATCATCAAGACTCACCTTTTGGAAGATTTCTTCATTCTAAGTTTTCAAAGTCGTTCTCCAATTATTCTATATATCGTTGCTTAATTCGTCTCGATATTATCCGATTAGCTTCGTTCAAGTGTTCTTCTAATCAGCTCATGTTCTCTTTTGTCCTTTTGCATCTAATCCCCTCTAGCTTATCGGTTCTTCTAATTCTTCCGGTGATTCATTCTCTTTCATCGGTCATTTGAATTCTTACGATGGTTCGTTCAAGATTCTTTTCCTTGATTATCATATTAATTTCATTCGTTCTTTTCAACCTACGGTGATTCATGAAGTCCTTCTCAAGTTGGCGGCTATGTCACTTCTCAATCCTTTTCAAGAAGAATAAGTAGTTTTGCAAATCCATTGCTTGTCATCAATTTAATTTGATGAAGGATAAGCATAACATAAATCTTATTCTTATTTCATCCAAGTGATTAATCTTTTCTTGGAGTTTGTTCGAGGAATAAATTCTAGTTCCAAGTGTTATCATCTTCCTTTTCCGAGTTCAAATTTCCTCGGCCATTTCCAGAACCTCCATCTAAATCATTCACAGCGCTCATCTTATTCTTTCTTCCTTCATTTCTATCTCATCATCCTTTTGTTACGGAGTTCTTCATGGTGGTTCTTCATGATTTAATTCATTCTTCAAGAGTTCATCAAGATTCTTGTTGGCGGAGTTCAAGTATCTTTTCTTCTACGCATCTCGAAGTGCAATTAATTCTCCGTATTGTTTTGAAGTGGAGTTTTTGCATTCCTTCGTTTCTTCTCAGCTTTTCAATCATTTTCGTTTTGCGACGGTTATCACCTCATTAATTTCGAGATGTATTCCATAAGTCCACAACAATCTTATTCTTCGTTGTTGATTTTCTCAACAACTCCAGTCAACCCTTCCTTCTAAGTTCTTTTCATTCGAATTTTTCAATTCTTCCGGAGGTATTCGTTGCTTATGTCATCAAGTATCCTTTGAAGTTCGTGTTCTATTCCTCCATGTTTTGGCCGGAGTGCTGCCTAATTCTTTCAAGTCTTATCCGTTTCTTTTCTCATTCTAACCACTCGGTTAGAGCAGGTAGTTCGAGTTTATCTTGATTCCATGAGAGCTTTGATTCTCGCCATTCTCATCGTTCTCTCTTCTTCTAAAGTGCTCTAAGATTCTTTGCTTCTTCTCTTGAGTTTTTGTTTCCTCATCCTTTTTCCCTTCGTCTCGGTCCTAAGATCTCGGGGCGAGATCTCTTATTAGTGGAGGAGTGTTTATGCTTGCCCGGATTCGATCGCCATGTGTCTTCCGGTTATTACGCCGTCGTTGCCATGTCATTTGCTTGCGTGCTGCACTTTGCCATGTCATCATCTGCATTTTTATCATGCCATCATGTGCATTTCATTTTGCATACATGTTGCGTCTCATGCATCCGAGCATTTTCCCGTTGTCCGTTTTGCTATCGGCACTCCTATGTCTCCGGCGCCCTCTTTTACCTCTTTTCATGTGCGGGTGTTCACGGTCTCGGAATGGACCGAGGTTTGTCAAGCTGCCTTGGTATAGCACCAGTGAACCGCTGTCAAGTTTAAATGCCATTTGGAGGTCGTTTGATACTCAACAGTTAACAAGGGTAACCGCAAAGCCCTCTTTGAGTTGCAGCCAACACCCCTTCTAAGTTGGCCAAACCCACCAAACTCCCTCCATGCTCTCGATTAGTTCGATCACGATCGCGTGGCCGCTCCGCACCTCATTTGGACTCTCCTAGCTCCCTCTACCTATAAATATACCTCTTCCCAGAAATCAGCGGATCAAATCTCAGTTCAAACCCTAGCCCGCTCCTCTCGCCTTGGGACATGTCCAACCCCTTGCCGGACATGTCATGGCGCCCTCGCCCAGCCCAATCCATCGCCACATCGCCCGCCGCCTCTCCCCAACCCCAGCGCCGCCACGTGCACCGCGTTCCCGCCGCCGCGGCCACTTCGGCCGGAGGCCAGGCCCGCCCGGCTCACATCCACTTTCCGCCGACCCGCGCGCCTCGGGCGCCCTCCGCCCATGCGCGCCCATGCCGCGGCATCGGCCAGCGCGGCCTTGTACGCCCAGCAGCCTTCCCGCCGCCGCCGAACTCCGCCAGCCCCTCGCCGCCCCTTTCGCCATGCCCATTTCAGCCTCCCTCGCTGAAGCGACCCCTGTCATCCCGCCATAGCCTTCATGCGGCTTGCCCACTATACCTTCCGCCCTTAAGTCGCCATGCATCCGCCTCCAGCTCTCGCGCCCGCCACCTCCGGTCGAGTCCGGGCGTGGTACCCCGGATCCGACCATCTCCCCTCCTCTCCGGTGGTGACTCGGCTGAGTTCGGCGCTGCATCGATACTTAGTGCCAGGTTGACTTCTTCCCTCTAAAATTCATCTAAGTCCCCGAATTATGTGATATTTTGTGCCATTTCATTGCATCATATCTCTGCATCAAGTAGAGTCCGTTTTGGCGTGTAATATGTCAAAATGTTACGCCTAGAAGAGTAGATCATTTCATCTCATTGCATCATTTTCATTTGAGCTCATCTTGATGCCCGAAATGCTGTTGGAAGAGTGCTATGTGATGTTAGTTTAAATTTTTATCGGAACATGCACTTTGTCATTTTTGTCATGATTGATGTGTGCATCCTATGGACTTGAGTCCTACATGTGTTTTGTAATATGCCATGTCTTCTTCTTTCAGTGGTGCTTGCTATGTATTTTGTGATCTCTGTGGTGACTAGCACAAGCATGCAAACTAGGTGTCTTGTTGTTGCTGTTTTCAACCCCATTTCTTTGATATTTTGATGCCATGTTAACTTGATGCTACCAAGAGATCCATGCATATTTTGAGATACTTCAGTAAGGATGTTTTGTTAAACATGTCTTGCTCTATCCATCCATGCCCTTGTTTGCAATTATTGAGTGCCATAGCTTGAGTCAATCGAGCTCTACTTTTGCTATCAAATGTTTCTGGCGGAGTTGTTTACATGTTATTCAATTTTGCCAAGGTTGTTGTAGTTGATCCGTGTATGCTATGATGTTGTTCTTGCCATGTATGTCTTCTATGCCATGTCTTCTTGATGTATGTATGCTTAGTTTTCATATAAGGCTCTGTAGTGAGTGAATTGAGCTTGTAAACATGCCTACTTGTTATCAGTTTTTGACATGCCATGTTCTGAATCTGTATATAACTTTCAATATTGACATGGGTGTTACTATATTTTCTGATCCTTTTTGGCTTATTGTCACTAAAGGACTTTTGTTCTATGCAATTAGTAGATTCATGCCATGCCTTTGTTTGCCATGATAAGTTCCTGTAACATGTTGTTTGATAGCTCTAAACATTTGCAACTTTGATGTTATTTACGCTAAAAGTGCGAAGCTGTTATTAGTTGCAATCTTGCCTATGTCATTTGAGCATGTTCTAGTTGTTTCGGAGATAGCTCAGTGTTCATGTTTTGTAATGCTTCTGTACATCATGCCCATGCCTTTTGTTATTATGTTGAGGTCTTGTAGCTTGTTGTTTTGATGCTTGCAATATGCCTAGTTGCTGTGTTTTGGATGATTGTTGCTATGACTTGTATAGGGTGTATGTATGTTGAACCGTTGCTCCGTTTTGAGTGTGCTCTATATGAAACTTGCTTGATTTGCATGTAGTTTCATATTATCATGTTGGATCCTTGTTTTGAGGTGTTTTGCTTGATGTTTGTATGCATTTTGCATCAATGCCATGTTTAACTTGTTTTGCTCATATCTTCTAGGCCGTAGCTCGAATCTAATGAACTTTATATGTAACTTGACTAGAATTTCGTGTAGATCATCGTGGTGCATTTTAAATTGCTGTTTAACAACTTGAACAAAAGGTTTATTCATATCTGGACCAATTTCGAAATTTGCATATGAGGACTTCTGGAATTGTTATATGTTGTTCCGGCCTCATTTAAATTTGCCTTGATGTGTTGCTCTTGTTTGCATCATCTCTTGCCATGAGTAGCCTCATCTAGCTTTGTCATGCATCATGCTTGGTTGTGCATCATGCCTTGTTCATGTGGTGTGTTTACCTATGTTGTGTGCTTCTTCTTGTTAGTTCTGTTTAGTTGCGATCGTGAGGATTCGTTCGTCTACGCTTGGACCGACTTCATCCGTTCATCTTCTTCATGGACTCGTTCTTCTTTCTTGCGGGATTTCAGGCAAGATGATCTCACTACTATCATTGCTATGCTAGTTGCTTCGTTCTTTCGCTATATGCGCTACCTATCTATCTTGTTGCTCAAGCCTACCTAATTGCCATGTCAGCCTCTAACCTCTTACCCTTCCTAGCAAACCGTTGTTTGGCTATGTTACCGCTTTGCTCAGCCCCTCTTATAGCGTTGTTAGTTGCAGGTGAAGATGAAGTTTGTTCCTTGTTGGAACATGGAGATGTTGTTCCTTGTTGGAACATGTTTACTTGTTGGGATATCACAATATATCTTATTTAATTAATGCATCTATATACTTGGTAAAGGGTGGAAGGCTTCGACCTTATGCCTGGTGTTTTGTTCCACTCTTGCCGCCCTAGTTTTCAAGTCATATCGATTATTATGTTCCCAGATTTTTGCGTCCCTAAGCGCGATGGGTGATTTATGGGACCCCCTTGCGATTCGCTTTGAATAAGACTTTTCCGGCAAAGGCCCAACATTGGTTTTATCATTTGCCTCACCTATACCCTTTTCCCTTGGGTTTCCGGACCCGAGGTCATCTATTAGGCCCCCGGGCCGGTGCTCCTCGCCAGTGTTGGTCGAACCAAAGGCGACTGCAGAGAGCCTGCAGAGACAACTTCGAGGGTTGGTTTTACTAGTAGCTTGGCTTATCCGGTTGCCTTTTGTGAGACGAAGATGCGTCACGACTCCTATCGGGATTTGTCGGCATCGGAAGGGAGCTTCTTGGTCTTGTTTTATTCTTTGTCAAAATGTCTTGTGGCCGGATTCGAGATTGATCGGTCTTCCGGGAGAAGAATATCCTTCGTTGATCGCGAGAGCTTATCATGGGCTAAGTTGGGACACCCTGCGGGGTTTGAACTTTCAGCCGTGCCGCGGTTATGTGGCGGATGGGAATTTGTTAATGTCCGGTTGTGGATGTTGGGGAGCGTAGTAATTTGAAATTTTCCTCGCACACGCGGGAACCATGGTGATGGCATAGCTGGCGAGGAGAGGTGTCTGTCCCGCGTACCCTCGTGAGGCCGTGGCGAGCGTTATGACAACCGCGGTTGATGTAGTCGTGCGTCTTCACGATCCGATCGATCCAGTAAATTGCGAGCGTCACGGCACCTCCGTGTTACGACTGCGTTCATTTCGATGGCGATCCCGGGCTCCGATCCGACTAAAGCGTCGGGGATGAGTTCCGTCGACCACGACAGGCGTGGTGGCGATGATGATGCTCCCAGCGGCGAGGGCCCCGCTAAGCTCCCGCGTGATATGACTTCACCGGCGCGAGGCTTCGCCTAAGCTCAGCGATGATATGACCGAAGTGGAATATGGTGGAGGGCACCGCCTGCGGCTGAAGAGCGATCCGTAGATCAACTTGTGTGTCCATGGGGTGCCCCCTGCCCGTATATAAGGAGGAGGAGGAGGGAGGCCGGCCCTAGTGAGGCGCGCCATGGAGGTCCTACTCCCACAGGAGTAGAGATTCCCCCTTTCTAATCAACTAAGGTCCTTCCATGTAGGAGTAGGAGACAAGTAAGGGGAATAGAGAAGGAAGGAAGGAAGGGGTGCGGCCCTCCCTAGTCAATCGGACTAGGCCATGAAGCAGCGGCCTACCCTAGGCAGCCCCTCTCTCTTTCCGCGAGGGCCCAATAAGGCCCAATACTTCTCCCAGCGAATTCCGTGTCTCCGGTACTCCGAAAAATACCGATTCATTTGGAACCTTTCGAACTCGAATATAATCGTCAATATATCGATCTTTACGTCTCGACCATTTCGAGACTCTCGTCATGTCCCCGATCTCATCCGGGACTCCGAACTCCTTGGTACATCAAAACTCATAAACTCATAATATAAGCGTCGCCAGAAACCTTAAGCGTACCGGACCCTACGGGTTCGAGAACTATAGACATGACCTAGAACTATTCTTGGTCAATAACCAATAAGCGGAACCTGGATGCCCATATTGGCTCCTACATATTCTCGAAGATCTTTATCGGTCGAACCGCATAACAACATCGTTGTTCCCTTTGTCATCGGTATGTTACTTGCCGAGATTCGATCGTCCGGTATCAATACCTAGTTCAATCTAGAATCAGCGACAAGTCTCTTTACTGGTTCGTAATACATCATCTTACAACTAACTCATTAGTTGCAATGCTTGCAAGGCTTATGTGATGTGCATTACCGAGAAGGCCGAGAGATACCTCTCCAGGCAATCGGATGACAAAAACCTAATCTCAAATCGCCAACCCAACATGTACCTTTGGAGACACTGTAGTACTCCTTTATAATCACCCGATTACGTTGTGGCGTTTGGTAGCACCAAAAGTGTTCCTCCGTGTAAGCAGGAGTTGCATAATCTCATAATTCTGAGGAACATGTATAAGTCATGAAAGCAATAGCAACATACTAAGCGATCAAGTGCTAGGCTAACGGAATGGGTCATGTCAATCAGATCATTCTCCTAATGATGTGATCCGTTAATCAAATGACAACTCATGTCTATGGTTGGGAAACATAACCATCTTTGATTAACGAGCTAGTCAAGTAGAGGCATACTAGTGACACTCTGTTTGTCTATGTATTCACACATGTATTATGTTTCCGGTTAATACAATTCTAGCATGAATAATAAACATTTATCATGAAATAAGAAATAAATAATAACTTTATTATTGCCTCTAGGGCATATTTCCTTGATCTCCCACTTGCACTAGAGTCAATAATCTAGTTCACATCGCCATGTGATTTAACATCAATAGTTCACATCTATATGTGGTTAACACCCATAGTTCACATCGACATGTGATCAACACCCAAAGGGTTTACTAGAGTCGATAATCTAGTTCACATCGCTATGTGATTAACACCCAAAAAGTACTAAGGTGTGATCATGTTTTGCTTGTGAGATAATTTTTAGTCCAGAATTGTCACATTGAGAGCCGTAAGTATTTTACAAATTTCTATGTCTACAATACTCTTGCGGAGCTACTCTAGCTAATTGCTCCCACTTTCAATATGTATCGAGATTGAGACTCGAGTCATCTAGATTAGTGTTAAAACTTGCATCGGCGTAACCCTTTCTGACGAACCTTTTTCACTTCCATAATCGAGAAACATATCCTTATTCTACTAAGGATAATTTTGACCGTTGTCCATTGATCTACTCCTAGATCAATATTGCACTCCTTGCCAAGCTTAGTGGTAGGGTATGCAATGGATCAGTACCTGACATGACATACTTTATAGAACCTATGGGTGATGCATGAGGAATGACTTTCATTCTCTTTCTATCTTACTGCGTGGTCGGGTTTTGAGTCTTACTCAATCTCACACCTTGTAACAACAGGGCAAGAACTCTTTCTTTATTGTTCCATTTGAACTACTTCAAAATCTTGTCAAGAGTATGTATTCATTGAAAAACTTATCAAGCGTCTTGATCTATCTCTATAGATCTTGATGCTCAATATGTAAGCAACTTCACCGAGGTCTTTCTTTGAAAAACTCCTTTCAAACACTCCTTTATGCTTTTGAGAATAATTCTACATTATTTCCGATCAACAATATGTCATTCACATATACTTATCGGAAATCTTTGTAGTGCTCCCACTCACTTTCTTGTAAATACAGGCTTCTCCAAAAGTCTGTATAAAACCATATCTTTGATCACACTATCAAGCGTTTATTCAACTCGAGATGCTTGCACCGGTCCATAGATGGATCATTGGAGCTTGCACATTTATTAGCTCCTTTGGGATTGACAAAACCTTCTGGTTGCATCATATACAACTCTTCTTTAATAAATCCATTAAAGAATGTATTTTTTGACATCCATTTGCGAGATTTCATAAAATGTAGCAATTGCTAACTATGATTGAGGACAGACTTAAGCATCGCTACAGTTGAAAAATCTCATGTAGTCAACACCTTGAACTTGTCGAAAACCTTTCTGCGACAAGTCGAGCTTTGTATGAATAGTAATACTACTATCGACATCATCTTCGTCTTGAAGATCCATTTATATAATATGGCTTGCGCTATCATCGAGACAACTCCATCAAAGTCCACACTTTGTTCTCATATATGGATCCCATCTCAGATTTCATGGCCTCAAGCCATTTCGCGGAATCTAGGCTCACCATCGCTTCCTCATATTTAGTGGGTTCATCATGGTCTAGTAACATGACTTCGAACATGATTACCATACCACCTTTAGTGGGATCTTACTCACGGAAGACCTACGAGGTTTGGTAGCAACTTGATCGAAGTTTCATGATCATCATCATTAACTTCCTTACTAATTGGTGTAGGAATCACTGAAACTGATTTCGTGATGAACTACTTTCAATAAGGAGAAAGGTACAATTACCTTATCAAGTTCTACTTTCCTCCCCTCACTTCTTTGAGAAAAGACTCCTTCTCTAGAAAGGATCCATCTTAGCAACGAATGTTTTGCCTTTAGATCTGTGATAGAAGGTGTACCCAGGTTTTCCTTTGGGTATTCTATGAAAGCACTTCTCCGATTTGGGTTCGAGCTTATCGGTGAAACTTTTTCACATAAGCATCACAACTCCAAACTTTAAGCGAAGCGACTTAGGTTCTTTGCTAAACCATAGTTCATCTGGTGTCATCTCAGCGGATTTAGATGGTGCCCTATTAAACATGAATGCAATGTCTCTAATGCATAACCCCAAAGCGATAGTGGTAAACGGTAAGATACATCATAGATCGCATTATATCCAATAAAGTGCAAGTTCACGACATTCGGACACACCATTATGTTGTGGTGTTCCATGTGGCGCGTGGTGTGAAACTATTATTCCTTGTTTTAATTGAAGACCAAACTCGTAACTCAAATATTCATCTCCACGATCGACATGAAACTTTATTTTCTTGTTACGATGATTTTCTACTTCACTCTGAAATTCTTTGAACTTTTCAACTATTTCAGACTTTATGTTTCATCAAGAAGATATACCCATATCTGCTCAAATCATCTTGTGAAGGTTAGAAAATAGCGATACTTGCCACGAGCATCAACACTCATTGGATCGCATACATCGGTATGTATTATCTCCAATAAGTCGGTATCTCGTTCCATTGTTCGAACAACGGAGTTTCGGTCATCTTGCCCAAAAGCGCAGGTTACATAAGCATCAAATGATTCATAATCAAGTGATTCCAAAACCCATCGGCATGGAGTTTCTTCATGCGCTTTACAGATATGACCTAAGCGGCGGTGCCACTAATAAGTTGCACTATCATTATTAACTTTGCATCTTTTGGTTTCAATATTATGAATATGTGTATCACTATGATCGAGATCCAATGAACCATTTTCATTGGGTGTGTAACCATATAAGGTTTTATTCATGTAAGCAGAACAACAATTCCTATTACTTAAATGAATAACCGTGTTGCAATAAACATGATCAAATCATATTTATGCTCAACACCAAATAACACTTATTTAGGTTCCACACTAATCCGAAAGTATAGGGGTGTCTGATGATGATCATATCAATCTTGGAACTACTTCCAACTCTCATCGTCACTTCCCCTTAACTATCTCTGTTCATTCTGCAACTCCGTTTGAGTTACTAATCTTAACCGAACAAGTATCAAATACTAGAGGCTACTATAAACACTAGTAAAGCACACATCAATAACATATATCAAATATACTCTTGTTCACTTTGCCATCCTTCTTATCCACCAAATACTTGAGGTAGTTCCGCTTCGTGACCAGTTCCATTTGTAAAAGCACTTAGTCTCGGGCTTAGGTCCAGACTGGGCTTCTTCACTCGGCGACAACACTTGCCGTTCTTCTTGAAGTTCCTTCTTCCCTTTGCCTTTCCTTGAGACTAGTGGTCTTGTCAATCATCAACACTTGATGCTCTTTCTTGATTTCTACCTTCGTCGATTTCAACATCACGAAGAGCTCGGAATCGTTTTCGTCATCCTTGCATACTATAGTTCATCACGAAGTTCTAGTAACTTAGTGACGGTGACTAGAGAATTCTCATCAATCACTATCTTATCTGGAAGATTAACTCCCACTTGATTCAAGCGATTGAAGTACCTGCACAATCTGAGAACATGCTCACTAGTTGAGCGATTCTCCTCCATCTTTTAGCTATAGAACTTGTTGGAGACTTTACCTCTCTCAACCTGCATTTGCTTGAAATATTAACTTCAATTCCGGAACATCTCATATGGTCCATGGCGCTCAAAACGCCTTTGAAGTCCCCATTCTAAGCCGTTAAGCATGGTGCACTAAACTATCAAGTAGTCATCATATTGAGCTAGCCAAACGCTCATAACGTGCGCATTTGCTCCTGCTGATAGATTACCGCACCCAGCGTGCATTAAGGACATAATTCTTACGTGCGACAATGAGGATAAACCTCAGATCACGGATCCAATCCGCATCATTGCTACTAACATTTTTCAATACAATTTTCTCTAGGAACATATCAAAATAAACATATGAAAGCAACAAACATAGGGAAGCAACAACGAGCTATTGATCTACAACATAATTTGCAAAATACTACCAGACTAAGTTCATGATAAATTAAAGTTCAATTAATCATATTATTTAAGAACTCCCACTTAGATAGACATCTCTCTAGTCATCTAAGTGATTACGTGATCCAAATCAACTAAACCATGTCCGATCATCACGTGAGATGGAGTAGTTTCAATGGTGAACATCACTATGTTGATCATATCTACTATATGATTCACGCTTCGACCTTTCGGTCTCCGTGTTCCGAGGCCATATATGTTATTTGCTAGGCTCGCCAAGTTTAACCTGAGTATTCAGCTGTGCAAATGCTTTGCACCCGTTGTATTTGAGCGTGAGAGCCTATCACACCCGATCATCCGCGCAGTGTCTCGGCCACGACGAACTTTCATAGCAGTGCATACTGTGGAGAACACTTCTTGATAATTTTAGTGAGAGATCATCTTATAATGCTACCGCCAATCAAAGCAAGATAAGATGCATAAAGGATAAACATCACATGCAATCAATATAAGTGATATGATATGGTCATCATCATCTTGTGCTTGTGATCTCCATCTGAGAAGCTGCCGCCATGATCACCATCGCCACCGGTAGCGACACCTTGATCTCCATCGTTAGCATCGTTGTCGCCTAGCCAACTATTGCTTCTCACGACTATCGCTCATGCGCTAGTGATAAAGTAAAAGCAATTACATGGCGCTTGCATTTCATACAATAAAGCGACAACCATATGGCTATCTGCCAGATTGCCGATAACTCGGTTACAAAACATGATCATCTCATATAACAAAATATAGCATCACGCCTTGACTATCACATCACAACATGCCCTGCAAAAACAAGTTAGACGCCCTCTACTTTGTTGTTGCAAGTTTTCACGTGGCTGCTGCTGGCTGAGCAAGAACCGTTCTTACCTACGCATCAAAAACCACAGCGATAGTTTGTCAAGTTGGTGTTGTTTTAAC
>JAHIAM010006010.1:0-25654 GCA_021605205.1 Aegilops longissima
GTATCCGGAAGGGTATCGCGCGAAAGTTGCATGCGGAAAAAGAAAACTCATAGGAGGTTATAACGTTAGTACGCGATGGATGAAAGTGTAAGCCATTGGCCTGCCAATAAGGTTGAGCCAAGTGTGGGGCTTTATTAGGTAGTTATAGCCCCTGGTATCCGCTATAGCATTACATATACGGTGCCCTGGTTCGATCTGGGCTACCGGACTCGTCTAACCGTGTCCCTGGTCTTAACGACCGGTCATATTTTTTGATGTTGGAGGTCGCTTATAGTCCGGCCGCGAGGGCCGTCGTGTGTTCCTCTGCGCGTGACGAGCGCTCTGTTATTCCGCTAACGGTGATGACGCCACGTGGACCGGGCATCTTAAGTGTAAGGTAGCCATAGTGCGGCAATGCATTGAAGCGGGCGAAGGCCGTTCTTCCGAGCACTGCGTGATAGTCGCTTTGGAAGGGTGCGATGATGAAGAGTAGTTCTTCGCTTCTGGAGTTGCCTGGAGAGCCGAATGTTACCTCCAATATGACAGAGCCCCTGCTGTAGGCTTCAACGCCTGGTATCACCCCTTCAAAGGTGGTGTTGCTTTGGCTGATTCTGGATGGGTTTATCCCCATCCTGCGGACAGTGTCCTCTTATATTAAATTGAGACTGCTGCCGCCGTCCATGAGGACCCGGGTGAGACGGTGTCCGTCGATCATTGGGTCAAGCACCAAGGCCTCTGATCCGCCGCGCCGAATACTAGTCCGGCCATCCAAGTGATCGAAAGTGATCGGATAGGACATCCAGTAGTTAGATGTGGGATTAATGGACTCTATATCGCGCGTGACTTTGTGCGCGCGTTCATGCCTTCTCATGGATGGGCGAGTCGCGTGGATCATGTTCACTGTTTTAGCCTCTGGCAGGAATTTTTTCTGTCCCCCAGTGCTCTGCTGGTGAGGTTCGTCCTCGTCCTCGCTTGGTGTTTCCCTTCCCTTGTGTTCGGCATTTAATTTTCCAGCCTGCTTGAAGACCCAGCACTCTCTGTGCGTGTGGTTCGCAGGTTTGTCAGGGGTGCCATGAATTTGGCATAGTCTGTCCAGGACTCTGTTCAGACCGGACGGTTCCTCTTTGCTGCCTTTATGTCACGCCCAATATGCGACCCTATCCAAAAGGAACTCGAAGGTCCCACCAAGGATAGACCCGCATATTGAAACGCTTTTGCAAGGTGGATATCATTACATCAACATTGCATAATACATAGGGATACATACATAAGGCACAAATGCCACAAGAATACATCAACATCATATACAAGATCCACATCCGACTACGGATGAAACATAATCAGAAACTCAAACGACAACCACCCTGCTAGCCCAGGCTGCCGACCTGGAACCTATCCCCTGATCGAAGAAGAAGCAGAAGAAGAACTCCAAAACAAGCAAACATCGCTCTCGCGTCAAGATCATCGCAAACCTGTACCTGCAATCTGGTGTGAGTAGTAATCAGGAGCCACGAGGACTCAGCAATCCCATTACCATGGGTATCAAGACTAGCAAAGCTTAAAGGGAAAGGAAGGGGTAAAGTGGTGAGGTTGCAGCAGCGGCTAAGCATATATGGTGGCTAACTTACGCAAATGAGAGCGAGAAGAGAAACAAAGGAACGGTCGTCAACTAGTAATGATCAAGAAGTGATCCTGAACTCCTACTTACGCCGACATAACACGAAACCGTGTTCTCCTCTCGATCAACCCGAAAAGAGACACTCACGTTACGCACACGGTTGGTGTATTTTAGTTAAGATCAACTTCGGTTTTCTACAACCGACATTAACAAATTCCCATCTGCCACATAACCGCGGGCACGACTCTCGAAAGTTTATACCCTGCAGGGTGTCCCAACTTAGCCCATGATAAGCTCTCGATGATCAAAGGATATTCCTTCTCCCGGAAGACCCGATCAGCCTCGAATCCGGCTACAAGACATTTCGACAAGAATAAAACAAGGCTAGCAAAGCCGCCCGATGCGCCAACAATCCCGATAGGAGCTGCACATATCTCGTTCTCAGGCAACACCGGATGAGACATCCTCTGAGTAAAACCAAACCTCGAGTTGCCACGAGGGGCCATGACCTACTCGGTTCGGGCCAGCACTTAGAGAAGCACCGTCCGGGGGCTAATAAAGATGACCCTTGGGTTAATTACTCCCAAGGAAAGGTAGGTGGTGGTGAGGCAAATGGTAAAACCAATGTTGGGCCTTCTTTGGAGGAGTCTTATTCAAAGCGAACGTCAAGGGGTCCCATAAATCACCCGACCGCGTTAGGGACGCAAAATCCGGGAACATAATACCGATATGACGGAAACTAGGGCGGCAAGAGTGGAACAAATCACCAGGCATAAGGCCGAGCCTTCCACCCTTTACCAAGTATATAGATGCATTAATTAAATAAGATATATTGTGATATCCCAACAAGTAAACATGTTCCAACAAGGAACAACATCTCCATGTTCCAACAAGGAACAAACTTCATCTTCACCTGCAACTAACAACGCTATAACAGGGGCTGAGCAGAGCGGTAACATAGCCAAACAACGGTTTGCTAAGAAGGGTGCAAAAGGTTAGAGGCTGACATGGCAATATGGGATGGCTTGATGAACAGGTAATAGGTAGCGCAGCAAAGCGATAGAACGAAGCAACTAGCATAGCAATGATAGTAGTGAGATCCAGGGTAGCGGTCATCTTGCCTGAAATCCCGCAAGGAAGAAGAACGAGTCCATGAAGAAGACGAACGGATGAAGCCGAACCAAGCGTAGACGAACGAATCCTCACGATCGCAACGAAATAGGAACTAACAAGAAGAAGCACACAACATAGTAAACACACCACACATAGACAAGACATGAAGCTCAAACAAGCATGATGCATGACAAATCTAGATAGAGCTACTAATGGCAAGAGATGATGCAAACAAGAACAACACATCAAAGCAAGTTTAAATGAGGCCGGAAACAACATATAACAATTCCGATAAGTCCTCATATGCAAATTTCTAAATTGGTCCAGATCTGAATAAACCTTATGTTCAAGTTGTTAAACAGCAAGTTAAGATGCACCATGATGATCTACACGAGATTCTAGTCAAGTTACATATAAAGTTCATTAGATTCGGAGCTACGGCCTAGAAGATATGAGCAAAACAAGTTAAACATGGCATTGATGCAAAATGCATAGAAACATCAAGCAAACACCTCAAAACATGGATGCAACATGATAATATGAAACTACATGCAAAATCAAGCAAGTTTCATATAGAGCACACTCAAAACGGAGCAACGGTTCAACACATACACCCTATACAGGTCATAGCAACAATCTGTCCAAAACAGCAACTAGGCATATTGCAAGCATCAAAACAACATGCTACAGGACCTCAATATGAAAACAAAAGGCATGGGCATGATGTACAGGTAAAGCATTACAAAACATGAACACTGAGCTATCTCCAGAAACAACTAGAACATGCTCAAAATGACATGGCAAGATTGCAAATAATAACAGTTTCAGACTTAAGCAGAAATAACATCAGGTTGCAATGTTTAGAGCTATGAAACAACATGTTACAGGAACTTATCATGGCAAACAAAGGCATGGCATGACTCTACTAATTGCATAGAACAAAAGTCCCTTACTTAGCATAAGCCAAAAAGGATCACAAGATATGATGGCACCCATGTAAACATGGCAAGTTATATTACAGATTCATACAAGGCAGGAACAACAACAAGTAGGCATGTTGGTGAGCTTGAACCACTCACCACAGAGAAATACATGGCATGGTAAGGCAACCAACAGTAAGAATACATGTCATAGAAGCTATACATGGCAAGAACAACAACATAGCATGCAAGGATCAACTACAACAACCTTGGCAAAATTGAATAACATGTAAACAATCTGCCAGGAAACATTTAGTAGCAAAAGTAGAGCTCGATTGACTCAAGCTATGGCACTCCATAATTACAAACAAGGGCATGGATGGATAGAGCAAGACATGTATAACAAAACATCCTTACTGAAGTATCTCAAAATATGCATGGATCTCTCTGTAGCATCAAGTTAACATGGCATAAAAATATCAGCAAAACAGGGCTGAAATCAGCAACATCAAGACACCTAGTTTGCATGCTTGTGCTAGTCACCACATTGATCACAAAAATACATAGTAAGCACCACTGTAAAGATGGCATGGCATATTACAAAACACATGTAGGACTCAAGCACATAGGATGCACACATCAATCATGGCAAAAATGACAAAAGTGCATGTTCTGTTAAGAAACAGAAACTAACATCACATAGCACTCTTCCAACAGCATTTCGGGCATCAAGATGAGCTCAAATGAAAATGATGCAATGAGATGAAATGATCTACTCATCGAGACGAACATTTTGACATATTACACGCGCAAAACGGAGCTATATGCAGAGAGTTATGATGCGATGAAAATGCAATAAAATATGCAACAATTTGGGGACTTAGTGGAATTTTACCCTCCGAAAAGTTGGACGGGGTCGAACGGGACGAAGAGATCCGGGCGCGGGGGCGACGTTTGGTTGGTGGTGGTGGTGGATCTCGTCCACCCCCGACTCCGGCGAGGTGGAGGTGGTTCCGGCGAGGAACTCCGGCGAGGAGGAGGCGCGAAGATGCGGCGATCATGGGAGGCGGGCGGCGGGCGGGCGCTGGCGCGCAGCTCTGGTCGCCGGAGGCGCCGACCGAGCGGGCAGAGCGGGCGACGCGGGCAAGCGGCGGCCGGCGCGCATCGCGGCGGAGGCGGCGATTGCGGCGGTCCGGTGAGGGAGACGGGAGGCGCGGGCGCCTGATGGGCGATGGCAGCAGCGCGCGCGCATCGGAGGCGGCGGGCCGGGCGATTGCGGGGCGCGGCCGGGCGGAGTTGGCCGGAGGACGGCGGGCAGCGGCGGCGAGGCTGCCGGGCGAGGCGCGCGGGCGGCGGAGGCGCGGGGCGCCGGGCGCTGGGAGGAGGCGGCGACGAGTGGGTTGGCGAGCCAGTTCGGCCCGGGCGGGGCGGATCTGGGCCCCGGTGGTGGCGCGAAGTGGGCGAGGGAGGTGACGTGGCGGCTGGCAATTGGTCCGGGAGGCGGCGGACATGTCCCGGCGGGATGGACATGTCCCGCGGAGAGGAGGTTGGCTAGGGTTTGGGAGATTCATCCGCGAATTTTCGAGAGGGACTTATTTATAGATTCTGGGAGCTAGGAGAGTCCAAATGAGGTGCGGTTTTCGGCCACGCGATCGTGATCGAACGACCGAGAGCATGGAGGGGAGTTTGCTGGGTTTTGGGCCACTTTGGAAGGGGTGTTGGGCTGCAACACAAAAGAGGCTTTTGCGGTTACCCGGTTAACCGTTGGAGTATCAAACGACCTCCAAATGGCACGAAACTTGACAGGCGGTCTACCGGTGGTATACCAAGGCCGCTTGACAAACCTCGGGCCATTCCGAGAAAGTTTAATACCCGCACATGCAAAGAGGTAAAAGGGGGCGCCGGGAGACATAGGAGTGCCGGATTGGAAAACGGACAACGGGGAAAATGCTCGGATGCATGAGACGAACACGTATGCAAATGCGATGCACATGATGACATGATAAGATGCAGATGATGACCTGGCAAAGTGCAACACGCAAGCACATGACATGGCAAAGACAACGAATAACTGGCGGGCACCTGGCGCATCGAATCCGGGGCGTTACAACACTCCTCCACTAACAAGAGATCTCGTCCCGAGATCTTAGGACCGAGACGGAAGAGAAAAATGATGAGGTGAAACAAGAAATCAAGACAAGAAGCAAAGAATTGAGAGCACTCGAGAAAAAAGAGGAACGACGAGAAAGACGAGAAACGAAAGCTCACTGAATCGGATAGACTATGAAATCACTCAGGTTAGAATGAGAAAAGAAACGAATAAGACTGAAAGGATTTAGGCAGCACTCCGGCTGAACATGGAAGGATTAGAACATGAACTAGAGAGGATGGAACGATACTTGATGAAGACATGACACAAAAACCTCCGGAAAGAATTAAAAGAGTTGGAATGAAAAGAATTTAGTAGGAAGGATTGAACGGAGTTGTCGAGAAAATCAACAACGAAAAGAATAAGCTTGTTATGGACTTATGGATAACATCACAAAATCATAAGGTGATAACCGGCCACAAAGGGAAATAATTGGATAGCTGAGAGGAACAAAGAAATGCAAAACTCCACTTCAAAAGAATACGGAGAATTAATTGCGCTTCGAGAAGCAAGAAAGAAAGATACTTGAACTCCTCCAACAAAATCTTGATGAACTCCAGAAGAATGAATTAAATCATGAAGAACCACCATGAAGAACTCCTGTAATGAAAGGATGATGAGATAGAATGAAGGACGAAAGAATAAGACTAAAGCCTTGCGATGATTTATATGGAGGTTCCGACGAAATGGCCGAGGAAATTTGAACTCCGGAAAAGAAAAGATGAAAAACACTCGGAAATAGAATTTATTCCTCAAGAACAAACTCTGAAGGAAAGGATTACTCACTTGGATGAAATAAGAATAAGATTTATTGTATGCTTATCCTTCATCAAATTAAATTGATGACAAGCAATGGATTTGGCATAATACTTATTCTTGTTGAAAAAGGATTAAGGGGAAACATATAACACAAAACTTGAGAAAATCTTCATGAACCACCGGTAGGACTGGAAAGAACGAATGAATTAATATGATAAACAAAGAAAAGAATCTTGAACGAACCACCGTAAGAATTTGGAAATGACTGATGAAAGAGAATGAATCACCGGGAAGAATTAGAAAAGCACAAGGATACTTGAGGGAATTTAGAGAAAAGAGATCGGATAGATCGCACACTGATTAACAAATGCTTGAACGCAGCACCGGAAGAATATTGAGACGAACAAAGGGGCACGGATATAGAATAAATGGGGAATGAATCTGAAAACTTAGAACGAAGAAATCTTCCGAAAAGATGGCCTCCGGATGATCGAGACGGAAAACAACTCCTGAAATACTCCGGATGGATGAAAAGAATTTGCACGATTGAAAACAATTAGATAGGATAACATCGAGCTAGCACCGTGAATCTCCGGGGGAACGGACAAGATTTAAGAGAAACTCTACTTCAATCTTGAAATGACAACGAGGAACACCACCAAATAACTGAGGTACTCCGGTAGAAAGAAAGCAAAGAGGTTGAGTCAACAATGAAATGATTTGAAATCGATCTTGACAAGGCATGTGACTGATGGAATCCATTCTTACGTCGCACTTGAAAAGAATTGAGAATAACTCCGGGGGAATTAAAAGAGTCAGGTAAGATCCTGGGAAAAACCTGTGGGTTAGGGCCCACTAAAAAGAAAAACACCGTTGGAAAGGGATGTTGAACAGATAGATGATGCACCAGAAAAATTGAAATAATAGGATGAGGTGACAACCTCGAATTAATTCGAACACAGACGAATCTCCTGATATGTCTTGAACACTCCGGAAGGATAAGCTGGCGAGAGGCGAACGAGCAAGGAAAAAACACTTGAGCTGAGAGAAAGAATATGATCAACACCGAAAAAAAAACTTGAATTGAGTCCACCGGGAAAAGAAAAGGATGAAGAATGACGAACGAGACGAGAATTCACCGGTTGAAATAATTGAGGGAAGATTGAAGAGGCTCCACACGAATGGAATTGATGGTCGGAAGAAACTCGAACTCCGGGAATAAAAGGGTGGGAGGGCGGGAAAAGAAAGGCAACTTGGAAGGGGAAACCGACGAATATCTTGAAGAGAAAACCCCGGTTGAAATCATTGAGGAAAGAAAAGAAAAGACTTCGCACGAGTAGGATGGATACTCGACACGGACTCGGTTCCGAGATGAAAAGGGTGGGCGGTGGGAAAAACAAGGACAACTTCGGACGGAGAAACAACATCGATCGAAAAGAGCTGAGGATTGATCTTGCAAAACGAAGAAGGTCGAACCACCATGACGAGAAATGCACCGGATAAAAAGAGCTGAGGAACAACTATCGGAAAACCAACTGCGTGAACCTAAAGAAAAATTTGAATGAGAAGAGTAGTAGTTCAAAACACCTACGTCAAGATTCCTGACCAGAGCGACGAAGGGGAAGAGGAGTAAAAAGAATTCCTACTCTCCGATATAAATAGACTCCGAAAACAGTTTTCTTCAAGACTCAACAACGGCCAAACTACACGATCAATCAAGGGGCTCCTAGGGTCGGTCGAGGCTCGATACCAACTTGAATCACGCCTAATATGCGACCCTATCCAAAAGGAACTCGAAGGTCCCACCAAGGATAGACCCGCATATTGAAACGCTTTTGCAAGGTGGATATCATTACATCAACATTGCATAATACATAGGGATACATACATAAGGCACAAATGCCACAAGAATACATCAACATCATATACAAGATCCACATCCGACTACGGATGAAACATAATCAAAAACTCAAACGACAACCACCCTGCTAGCCCAGGCTGCCGACCTGGAACCTATCCCCTGATCGAAGAAGAAGCAGAAGAAGAACTCCAAAACAAGCAAACATCGCTCTCGCGTCAAGATCATCGCAAACCTGTACCTGCAACTGATGTGAGTAGTAATCTGTGAGCCACGAGGACTCAGCAATCCCATTACCATGGGTATCAAGACTAGCAAAGCTTAAAGGGAAAGGAAGGGGTAAAGTGGTGAGGTTGCAGCAGCGGCTAAGCATATATGGTGGCTAACTTACGCAAATGAGAGCGAGAAGAGAAACAAAGGAACGGTCGTCAACTAGTAATGATCAAGAAGTGATCCTGAACTCCTACTTACGTCAGACATAACACAGAAACCGTGTTCTCCTCTCGATCAACCCCGAAAAGAGACACTCACGGTTACGCACACGGTTGGTGTATTTTAGTTAAGATCAACTTCGGGTTTTCTACAACCGGACATTAACAAATTCCCATCTGCCACATAACCGCGGGCACGACTCTCGAAAGTTTATACCCTGCAGGGGTGTCCCAACTTAGCCCATGATAAGCTCTCGCGATCAACGAAGGCTATTCCTTCTCCCCGGGAAGACCCGATCAGTCTCGGAATCCCGGCTACAAGACATTTCGACAGCAATAAAACAAGACCAGCAAAGCCGCCCGATGCGCCGACAATCCCGATAGGAGCTGCACATATCTCGTTCTCAGGGCAACACCGGATGAGACATCCTACGAGTAAAACCAAACCTCGAGTTGCCACGAGGGGCCCCATGATCTACTCGGTTCGGGCCAGCACTTAGAGAAGCACGGTCGGGGGGCTAATAAAGATGACCCTTGGGTTAATTACTCCCAAGGAAAGGTAGGTGGTGGTGAGGCAAATGGTAAAACCAATGTTGGGCCTTCTTTGGAGGAGTCTTATTCAAAGCGAACTGTCAAGGGGTCCCATAAATCACCCGACCGCGTTAGGGACGCAAAATCCGGGAACATAATACCGATATGACGGAAACTAGTGGGGCAAGAGTGGAACAAATCACCAGGCATAAGGCCGAGCCTTCCACCCTTTACCAAGTATATAGATGCATTAATTAAATAAGATATATTGTGATATCCCAACAAGTAAACATGTTCCAACAAGGAACAACATCTCCATGTTCCAACAAGGAACAAACTTCATCTTCACCTGCAACTAACAACGCTATAAGAGGGGCTGAGCAGAGCGGTAACATAGCCAAACAACGGTTTGCTAGGAAGGGTGCAAAAGGTTAGAGGCTGACATGACAATATGGGATGGCTTGATGAACAGGTAATAGGTAGCGCAGCAAAGCGATAGAACGAAGCAACTAGCATAGCAATGATAGTAGTGAGATCCAGGGTAGCGGTCATCTTGCCTGAAATCCCGCAAGGAAGAAGAACGAGTCCATGAAGAAGACGAACGGATGAAGCCGAACCAAGCGTAGACGAACGAATCCTCACGATCGCAACGAAATAGGAACTAACAAGAAGAAGCACACAACATAGTAGACACACCACACATAGACAAGACATGAAGCTCAAACAAGCATGATGAATGACAAATCTAGATGGAGCTACTAATGGCAAGAGATGATGCAAACAAGAACAACACATCAAAGCAAGTTTAAATGAGGCCGGAAACAATATATAACAATTCCGGTAAGTCCTCATATGCAAATTTCGAAATTGGTCCAGATCTGAATAAACCTTATGTTCAAGTTTTTAAACAGCAAGTTAAGATGCACCATGATGATCTACACGAGATTCTAGTCAAGTTACATATAAAGTTCATTAGATTCGGAGCTACGGCCTAGAAGATATGAGCAAAACAAGTTAAACATGGCATTGATGCAAAATGCATACAAACATCAAGAAAACACCTCAAAACATGGATGCAACATGATAATATGAAACTACATGCAAAATCAAGCAAGTTTCATATAGAGCACACTCAAAACGGAGTAACGGTTCAACACATACACCCTATACAAGTCATAGCAACAATCTGTCCAAAACAGCAACTAGGCATATTGCAAGCATCAAAACAACATGCTACAGGACCTCAATATGAAAACAAAAGGCATGGTCATGATGTACAGGTAAAGCATTACAAAACATGAACACTGAGCTATCTCCAAAAACAACTAGAACATGCTCAAAATGACATGGCAAGATTGCAAATAATAACAGTTTCAGACTTAAGCAGAAATAACATCAGGTTGCAATGTTTAGAGCTATGAAACAACATGTTACAGGAACTTATCATGGCAAACAAAGGCATGGCATGACTCTACTAATTGCATAGAACAAAAGTCCCTTACTTAGCATAAGCCAAAAGGATCACAAGATATGATGGCACCCATGTAAACATGGCAAGTTATATTACAGATTCATACAAGGCAGGAACAACAACAAGTAGGCATGTTGGTGAGCTTGAACCACTCACCACAGAGAAATACATGGCATGGTAAGGCAACCAACAGTAAGAAGACATGTCATAGAAGCTATACATGGCAAGAACAACAACATAGCATGCAAGGATCAACTACAACAACCTTGGCAAAATTGAATAACATGTAAACAATCTGCCAGGAAACATTTAGTAGCAAAAGTAGAGCTCGATTGACTCAAGCTATGGCACTCCATAATTGCAAACAAGGGCATGTATGGATAGAGCAAGACATGTATAACAAAACATCCTTACTGAAGTATCTCAAAATATGCATGCATCTCTCTGTAGCATCAAGTTAACATGGCATAAAAATATCAGCAAAACAGGGCTGAAATCAGCAACATCAAGACACCTAGTTTGCATGCTTGTGCTAGTCACCACATTGATCACAAAAATACATAGTAAGCACCACTGTAAAGATGGCATGGCATATTACAAAACACATGTAGGACTCAAGCACATAGGATGCACACATCAATCATGGCAAAAATGACAAAAGTGCATGTTCTGTTAAGAAACAGAAACTAACATCACATAGCACTCTTCCAACAGCATTTCGGGCATCAAGATGAGCTCAAATGAAAATGATGCAATGAGATGAAATGATCTACTCATCAAGACGAACATTTTGACGTATTACACGCGCAAAACGGATCTATATGTAGAGAGTTATGATGCGATGAAAATGCAATAAAATATGCAACAATTTGGGGACTTAGTGGAATTTTACCCTCCGAAAAGTTGGACGGGGTCGAACGGGACGAAGAGATCCGGGCGCGGGGGCGACGTTTGGTTGGTGGTGGTGGTGGATCTCGCCCACCCCGACTCCGGGCGAGGTGGAGGTGGTTCCGCGAGAACTCCGGCGAGGAGGAGGCGTAGAAGATGCGGGCGCATCATGGGGAGGGCGGGCGGCGGGGCTGGCGGCGGCCGGTCACGGAGGCGCTCGGCCGAGCGGGCAGAGCGGGCGACGCGGCCGCTGGGCGGCGGGCGGCGCATCAGCGGGCGGAGGCGGCGATTGCGGGCGGTCGGTGAGGGAGACGGGAGGCGCGGTGGCGTCATAGGCGAGCGGCGGCGGCGACGCTGGCGACGGCGAAGGGGCGGCGGCGATTAAGGGGCGGCCGGGCGGAGTTGGCCGGAGGACGGCGGGCAGCGGGCGGCGAGGCCGCTGGCGAGGCGCGCTGGCGGCGGAGGCGCGGGGGAAGGAGGAGGCGGCAGAAGGGCCCGGCGAGGCTTGTTCGGCCGGGCGGGCGGATCTGGCCCCGGTGGCAGGGCGCGCGAAGTGGGCGCAGGGAGGTGACGTGGCGGCTGGCGATTGGTCCGGGGAGGCGGCGGACATGTCCGGCGGCGGGATGGACATGTCCGGCGCGCGGAGGGGGAGGTTGGCTAGGGTTTGGGGAGATTCATCCGCGAATTTTCGGAGGGGGGACTTATTTATAGATTCTGGGAGCTAGGAGAGTCCAAATGAGGTGCGGTTTTCGGCCACGCGATCGTGATCGAACGACCGAGAGCATGGAGGGGAGTTTGCTGGGTTTTGGGCCACTTTGGAAGGGGTGTTGGGCTGCAACACAAAAGAGGCTTTTTGCGGTTACCGGTTAACTGCTGAGTATCAAACGACCTCCAAATGGCACGAAACTTGACAGGCGGTCTACCGGTGGTATACCAAGGCCGCTTGACAAACCTCGGGCCATTCCGAGAAAGTTTAATACCCGCACATGCAAAGAGGTAAAAGGGGGCGCCGGGAGACATAGGAGTGCCGGATTGGAAAACGGACAACGGGGAAAATGCTCGGATGCATGAGACGAACACGTATGCAAATGCGATGCACATGATGACATGATAAGATGCAGATGATGACCTGGCAAAGTGCAACACGCAAGCACATGACATGGCAAAGACAGCGAATAACTGGCGGGCACCTGGCGCATCGAATCCGGGGCGTTACACTTTAGATGGCTTATTTTGCTTATTAGGTCGAGAGTCCCTGAATCCGGCATTAACCATCGTGTTATCCGGGCTATCTTCCTTGTTTTGGCGTTTGTTTTTATGACGCCGTGGCTTCCCGTTGCCATCCCTTATTTCGGATGTGCCGGGGTCGCTGGTGCCTTTACGGGCTAGTCAGCTATCTTCTCCCGCGCAAAAGCGGGTCATAAGGCTTGTTAGGGCTGCCATTGTCCTTGGCTTTTCTTGGCCGAGGTGTCTGGCGAGCCACTCGTCACGGATGCTGTGTTTGAATGCCGTTAAGGCTTCGGCATCCGGACAGTCAACAATTTTATTCTTCTTAGTGAGGAATCTGTTCCAAAGCTTGCGGGCGGATTCTCCGGGCTGTTGGACTATGTAACTTAAGTCGTCAGCATCCGGAGGCCGGACATAGGTGTAACACCCCGGAAGTAACTTTCCATATTTGTAACTCCAACTCTTGCCATTTTCGGCATTGTGATATGATATTCCCTCCATGGTTGGGTTTTTCTTCATTTTGCATTTTGTCCATGTCATGCATTTTACATCATGTCATCATGTGCATCGCATTTGCATACGTGTTCGTCTCATGATTCCGAGCATTTTTCCCGTTGTCCGTTTTGCAATCCGGCACTCCTATCTCCCCCGGCGGCCCCTTTTACGTTTTTCCGTGAGTAGGTACTAAACCTTCTCGGAATGGACCGAGGTTTGTCTAGTGGCCTTGGTATACCACCTGTATGAAGGAAATATGCCCTAGAGGCAATAATAAAGTTATTATTTATTTCCTTATACAATGATAAATGTTTATTATTCATGCTAGAATTGTATTAACCGGAAACATAATACATGTGTGAATACATAGACAAACAGATAGTCACTAGTATGCCTCTGCTGAACTAGCTCATTAATCAAAGATGGTTATGTTTCCTAACCATAGACATGTGTTGTCATTTGATTAATGGGATCACCTCATTAGGAGAATGATGTGATTGACATGACCCATTCCGTTAGCTTAGCACTTGATCGCTTAGTATGTTGCTAATGCTTTCTTCATGACTCATACATGTTCCTGTAACTATGAGATTATGCAACTCCGTTTACGGAGGAACACTTTGGTACTACCAAACGCCACAACGCGAATCGGGTGATTATAAAGGAGTACTACAGGTGTCTCCAAAGGTACTTGTTGGGTTGGCGATTTGAGATTAGGTTTTGTCACTCCGATTGTCGGAGAGGTATCTCTAGGCCTTCTCGGTGATACACATCACTTAAGCCTTGCAAGCATTACAACTAATGAGTTAGTTGTGAGATGATGTATTACAGAAGCGAGTAAAGAGATTTACCGTAACTAGATTGAACTAGGTATTGGATACCGACGATCGAATCTCGGGTAAGTAACATACCGATGACAAAGGAACAACGATGTCGTTATGCGGTTTGACCGATAAAGATCTTCAGAGAATATGTAGGAACCAATATGGGCATCCAGGTTCCGCTATTGGTTATTGACCGAGAATGGTTCTAGGTCATGTCTACATAGTTCTCGAACCCGTAGGGTCCGCACGCTAACGCTTCGGATGACAGTTAATAATGAGTTTATAAGTTTTGATGCACGAAGGTTGTTGAGTCCCGGATGTGATCACGGACATGACGAGGAGTCTCAAATGGTCGAGACATAAAGATTGATATATTGAAGCCTACATTTGGACATCGGAAGTGTTCCGAGTGAAATCGAATTTATCGAGTACCGGAGGTTACCGAACCCCCGGAACTACATGGGCCATAGTGGGCCTTGGTGGAAAGGAGAAAGGGCCAGCCCTAGGTGGTCGCGCCCCTTCCCTAGTCCTATTAGGACTAGGAAAGGTGGGCCGCCCCCTCTCTCTTTCTTTCCTCAGGAATCCTAATCCAACTAGGATTGAGGGGAATCCTACTCCTGAGGAGTAGGACTCCCGGCGCGCCCCTCATGGCCGGCCAGCCCCTCCCCTTGGCTCCTTTTATATCTGGGGCAGGGGCACCCTAGAATGCACAAGTTGATCTACGGATCTTTCCTTAGCCGTGTCGGTGCCCCTTCCACCATATTCCACTTGGTCATATCGTCATGAGCTTAAGCGAAGCCTGCGCCGGAGAAGTCATATCGTCATGAGCTTAGGCGAAGCCCTGCGTTGGTGGAGCATCAACATCGCCACCACGCCGTCAGGTCTGACGGAACTCATCCCGACACTTTGCTGGATCGAGTCCGGGATCGCCATCGAGCTGAACGTGTGCGTAACTCGGAGGTGCCGACGCTCGGTGCTTGGATCGGTCGGATCGTGAAGACGCACGACTACATCAACAGCGTTGTTATAACGCTTCGCTTTCGGTCTCACGTGGGTACGGACGACTCTCCCTCTCGTTGCTATGCCATCACCATGGTCTTGCGTGTTCGTAGGAAATTTTTGAAATTACTACGCTCCCCAACAGTGGCATCCGAGGCTGGTTTTATGCGTTGATGTCATATGCACGAGTAGAACACAAGTGAGTTGTGGGCGATATAAGTCATACCGCTTACCAGCATGTCATACTTTGGTTCAGCGGTATTGTGAGATGAAGCGGCCGGACCGACATTACGCCAGACGCTTACGCGAGACTAGTTTCACCGCCCGAGCACTCGTTGCTTAAAGGTGACCGGCGGTGTCTGTCTCTCTCACTTTAGTTGAACTGAAAAGGCTACGCCCGTCCTTGCGAAGGTTAAAACAGCACCAACTTGACAAACTATCGCTGTGGTTTTGATGCGAGGTAAGAACGGTTCTTGCTCAGCCCGTAGCAGCCACGTAAAACTTGCAACAACAAAGTAGAGGACGCCTAACTTGTTTTTGCAGGGCATGATGTGATGTGATGTGGTCAAGACGTGATGCTATATTTTATTGTATGAGATGATCATGTTTTGTAACCGAAGTTATCGGCAATGGCAGGAGCCATATGGTTGTCGCTTATTGTATGAAATGCAACGCCATGTAATTGCTTTACTTTATCACTAAGCAGTAGCGATAGTCGAGAAGCAATAGTTGGCGAGACGACAACGATGCTACGATGGAGATCAAGGTGTCGCTACCGGTGACGATGGTGATCATGTGCTTGGCGCGATGGAGATCACAAGCACAAGATGATGATGACCATATCATATCACTTATATTGATTGCATGTGATGTTTATCCTTTATGCATCTTATCTTGCTTTGATTGACGGTAGCATTATAAGATGATCTCTCACTAAAAATTATCAAGAAGTGTTCTCCCGAGTATGCACCGCTGCCAAAGTTCATAGTACCCGGACACCACGTGATGATCGGGTGTGATAAGTTCTACGTCCATCTACAACGGGTGCAAAACAGTTGCACGCGGAATACTCAAGTTAAACTTGACGAGCCTAGCATATAACAGATATGGCCTCGGAACACGGAGACCGAAGGTCGAACGTGAATCATATAGTAGATATGATCAACATAGTGATGTTCACCATTGAAACTACTCCATCTCACGTGATGATCGGACATGGTTTAGTTGATTTGGATCACGTGATCACTTAGATGACTAGAGAGATGTCTGTCTAAGTGGGAGTTTTTAATATGATTAATTGAACTTAAATTTATCATGAACTTAGTACCGATAGTATTTTGCTTGTCTATGTTTATTGTAGATAGATGGCTCGTGCTGTTGTTCCGTTGAATTTTAATGCGTTCCTTGAGAAAGCAAAGTTGAAAGATGATGGTAGCAATTACACGGACTGGGTCCGTATTTGAGGATTATCCTCATTGCTGCACGAAAAATTACGCCCTGGAAGCACCGCTGGGTGACAGGCTCTGCAGAGTGCTTGAGCCGAAGTTGTGAACGTCCGCAAAGCAAAGCTGATGACTACTCAATAGTTCAAGTGTGCCATGCTTTACGGCTTAGAACCGGGTCTTCAACGACGTTTTGAACGTCATGGAGCATATGAGATGTTCCAGAGTTGAAGTTAATATTTCAAGCAAATGCCCGGATTGAGAGATATGAAGTTCCAATAAGTTCTATAGCTGCAAGATGGAGGAGAATAGTTTCGTCGGTGAGCACATACTCAAAATGTCGGGTATAACAATCACTTAATTCAGCTGGGAGTTAATCTTCCGGATGATAGTGTCATTGATGAATTCTCCAATCATCGCCACCAAGCTACAAGAGCTTCGTGATGAACTATAATATGCAAGGGATGACTAAGACAATTCTGAGCTCTTCGCGATGCTAAAAGCATGGAGGTAGAAATCAAGAAAGAGCATCAAGTGTTGATGGTCAACAAGACCACTAGTTTCAAGAAAAGGGCAAAGGGAAGAAGAAGGAAACTTCAAAAGAACAACAAGAAAGTTGCTGATCAAGAGAAGAAACCCAAGTCTGGACCTAAGCCTGGCTCGAGTGTTTTTACCGCAAGCGATCGACTTTGAAGCGGAACTGCCCCAAGTATTTGGCGGATAAGAAGGATGGCAAGGTGAACAAAGGTATATGTGATATACATGTTATTGATGTGTACCTTACTAGAGCTCGTAGTAGCACTGGTATTTGATACTGGTTCATTGCTAATATTTGCAACTCAAACAGGACTACGGAATAGACGAGCACGGCAAAGGATGAGGTGACGATCTTGCGTGGGAAATGGTTCCAAAGTCAATGTGATCGCGGTCGCACGCTACCTCTACATCTACCTTCGGATTAGTTTTAGACCTAAATAATTGTTATTTGGTGCCAGCGTTGAGCATGAACATTATATCTGGATCTTGTTTAATGCGAGACGGTTATTCATTTAAATCAGAGAATAATGGTTGTTCTATTTATATGAGTAATATCTTTTATGGTCATGCACCCTTGAAGAATGGTCTATTCTTGTTGAATCTCGACAGTAGTGATACACATATTCATAATGTTGAAGCCAAAAGATGCAGAGTTGATAATGATAGTGCAACTTATTTGTGGCACTCGCCGCTTAGGTCATATCGATGTAAAACGCATGAAGAAACTCCATCTCGATGGGCTTCGAATCACTTGATTATGAATCACTTGGTACTTGCGAACCGTGCCTCATGGGCAAGATGACAAAATGCCGTTCTCCGAACTATGGAGCGAGCAACTGATTTGTTGGAAATCATACATACTGATGTTTGTGGTCCAATGAATGTTGAGGCACTGTGGCGGGTATCGTTATTTTCTCACCTTCACAGATGATTTGAGCAGATATGGGTATATCTACTTAATGAAACACAAATCTGAAACATTTGAAAAGTTCAAAGAATTTCAGAGTGAAGTGGAAAATCATCGTAACAAGAAAATAAAGTTTCTACGATCTGATCGTGGAGGAGAATATTTGAGTTACGAGTTTGGTTTACATTTGAAACAATGTGGAATAGTTTAGCAACTCACGCCACCCGAACACCACGGAGAAATGGTGTGTCCGAACGTCGAATCGTATTTTACTAGATATGGTGCGATCTATGATGTCTATTTCCTATTTACCACTATCGTTTTGGGGTTATGCTTTAGAGACGGCCGCATTCACGTTAAATAGGACACCGTCAAAATCCGTTGAGACGACGCCTTATGAACTGTGGTTTGGCAAGAAACCAAAGTTGTCGTTTCTTAAAGTTTGGGGCTGCGATGCTTATGTAAAGAAACTTCAACCAGATAAGCTCGAACCCAAATCGGAAAAATGTGTCTTCATAGGATACCCAAAGGAGATGTTGGGTACACCTTCTATCACAGATCTGAAGGCAAGATTTTCGTTGCTAAATTCGGATCCTTTCTAGAGAAGGAGTTTCTCTCGAAAGAAGTGAGTGGGAGGAAAGTAGAACTTGATGAGATAATCAGATCTGCTCCCTTATTGAAAGTAGTTCATCACAAGAAATGGTTCCTGTGACAACTACACCAATTAGTGAGGAAACTAATGATGATGATCATGAAGCTTCAGATCAAGTTACTCTTGAACTCAGAGGTCAACCAGAGTAAAATACGCACAGTGAGTGGTACGGTAATCTTATTCGGAAGTCATGTTACTTGACCATGGCGAACCTACAAACTATGAAGAAGCGATGGTGAGCCCAGATTCGCAAAATGGCTGGAAGCCATGAAATCTGAGATGGGATCCATGTATGAGAACAAAGTATGGACTTTGGTTGACTTGTTCGATGATCGGCAAGCCATTGAAAATAAATGGATCTTTAAGAAGAAGACGACGCTGATGGTAATATAACTGTCTACAAAGCTCGACTTGTTGCGAAAGGTTTTCGACAAGTTCAAGGGGTTGACTACGATGAGACTTTCTCACCAGAAGCGATGCTTAAGTCTGTCCGAATCATGTTAGCAATTGCCGATTTTATGATTATGAAATTTGGCAAATGGATGTAAAACTGCATTCTTGAATGGATTTCTAGAAGAAGAGTTGTATATGATGCAACCAGAAGGTTTTGTCGATCCAAAGGGTACTAACAAAGTGTGCAAGCTCCAGCGATCAATTTATGGTCCAGTGCAAGCCTCTCGGAGTTGGAATAAACGCTTTGATAGTGTGATCAAAGATATGGGTTTATACAGACTTTTGGAGAAGCTTGATTTACAAGAAAGTGAGTGGGAGCTCAGAGCATTTCTAATATTATATGTGGACGACATATTATTGATTGGAAATGATATAGAATTTCTGGATAGCATAAAAGGATACTTGAATAAAAGTTTTTCAATGAAAGACCTTGGTGAAGCTGCTTACATATTGGGCATCAAGATCTATAGAGATAGATCAAGACGCTTAATTGGACTTTCACAAAGCACATACCTTGATAAAGTTTTGAAAAAGTTCAAAATGGATCGAGCAAAGAAAGGTTTTTACCAGATTACAAGGTGTAAGATTGAGTCGGACTCAATGCCCCACCACAGCAGAAGATAGAGAGAAAATGAAAGATGTTCCTATGCTTCAGCCATAGGCTCTATCATGTATGCAATCTGTGTACAGACCGACGTATGCTTAGCTGTAAGCTTGGCGGGAAGGTACCAAAGTAATCCAGAGTGGATCATCGGACAGCGGTCAAGAACATCCTGAAATACGAAAAGGACTAAGGATATGTTTCTCGATATGGAGGTGACAAAGAGCTAGTCGTAAATGGTTACGCCGATGTAAGCTTTGACACCGATCCGGACGATTCTAAATCGCAAACCGGATACGTGTTTCTATTAAACGGTGGAGCTGTCGGTTGGTGCAGTTCTAAACAAAGCGCCGTGGCGGGATCTACATGTGAAGCGGAGTACATAGCTGCTTGAAGCAGCAAATGAAGGAGTCGGATGAAAGAGTTCATTTCGATCTAGGTGTCATACCTAGTGCATCGGGACCGATGAAGATCTTCTCGTGACAATCTTGGTGCAATTGCCTTGGCAAAGGAATCCAGATTTCACAAGAGGACCAAGCATATCAAGAGACGCTTCAATTCCATTCGGGACCAAGTCCAAGTGGGAGACATAGAGATTTGCAAAATACATACGGATCTGAATGTTGCAGACCGTTGACTAAGCCTCTTCCACGAGCAAAACATGATCAGCACCAAGACTCCATGGGTGTTAGAATCATTACTATGTAATCTAGATTATTGACTCTAGTGCAAGTGGGAGGCTGAAGGAAATATGCCCTAGAGGCAATAATAAAGTTATTATTTATTTCCTTATACAATGATAAATGTTTATTATTCATGCTAGAATTGTATTAACCGGAAACATAATACATGTGTGAATACATAGACAAGCAGATAGTCACTAGTATGCCTCTCACTGAACTAGCTCATTAATCAAAGATGGTTATGTTTCCTAACCATAGACATGTGTTGTCATTTGATTAATGGGATCACCTCATTAGGAGAATGATGTGATTGACATGACCCATTCCGTTAGCTTAGCACTTGATCGCTTAGTATGTTGCTAATGCTTTCTTCATGACTCATACATGTTCCTGTAACTATGAGATTATGCAACTCCGCTTATCGGAGGAACACTTTGGTACTACCAAACGCCACAACGAATCGGGTGATTATAAAGGAGTACTACAGGTGTCTCCAAAGGTACTTGTTGGGTTGGCGATTTCGAGATTAGGTTTTGTCACTCCGATTGTCGGAGAGGTATCTCTAGGCCTTCTCGGTGATACACATCACTTAAGCCTTGCAAGCATTACAACTAATGAGTTAGTTGTGAGATGATGTATTACGGAACGAGTAAAGAGACTTACCGTAACGAGATTGAACTAGGTATTGGATACCGACGATCGAATCTCGGGTAAGTAACATACCGATGACAAAGGGAACAACGTATGTCGTTATGCGGTTTGACCGATAAAGATCTTCGTAGAATATGTAGGAACCAATATGGGCATCCAGGTTCCGCTATTGGTTATTGACCGAGAATGGTTCTAGGTCATGTCTACATAGTTCTCGAACCCGTAGGGTCCGCACGCTTAACGCTTCGATGATGATTAATAATGAGTTTATAAGTTTTGATGCACGAAGGTTGTTCGAGTCCCGGATGTGATCACGGACATGACGAGGAGTCTCGAAATGGTCGAGACATAAAGATTGATATATTGGAAGCCTACATTTGGACATCGGAAGTGTTCCGAGTGAAATCGGGAATTTACCGGAGTACCGGGAGGTTACCGGAACCCCCCGGGAACTACATGGGCCATAGTGGGCCTTGGTGGAAAGGAGAAAGGGCCAGCCCTAGGTGGCGCGCTTCACCTTCCCCTAGTCCTATTAGGACTAGGAAAGGTGGGCCGCCCCCCCTCTCTCTTTCCTCCGAATCCTAATCCAACTAGGATTGGGGGAATCCTACTCCCGGAGGGAGTAGGACTCCCTGGCGCGCCCCCTCATGGCCGGCCAGCCCCCTCCCCCTTGGCTCCTTTATATACGGGGGCAGGGGGCACCCTAGAACAGACAAGTTGATCTACGGATCTTTCCTTAGCCGTGTGCGGTGCCCCTTCCACCATATTCCACTTCGGTCATATCGTCATGAGCTTAGGCGAAGCCTGCGCGGAGAAGTCATATCGTCATGAGCTTAGGCGAAGCCCTCGCGTCGGTGGAGCATCAACATCGTCACCACGCCGTCGGCTTGTGGAACTCATCCCGACACTTTGCTGGATCGAGTCCGGGATCGCCATCGAGCTGAACGTGTGCGTAACTCGGAGGTGCCGACGCTCGGTGCTTGGATCGGTCGGATCGTGAAGACGTCGACTACATCAACAGCGTTGTTATAACGCTTCGCTTTCGGTCTCACGAGGGTACGTGGACGGACACTCTCCCCTCTCGTTGCTATGCCATCACCATGGTCTTGCGTGTTCGAGGAAATTTTTGAAATTACTACGTTCCCCAACACCGTGAGACCACCGGTCAAGTTTCGGTCATTTGGAGCTCGTTTGGTACTCCAACGGTTAACCGTGACTCGCAAAGGTCTCTTTTAAGTTGCAGCCAAACACCCCTTCAAAATAGTCCAATAACCCATCTAAGTCACTTCCATGCTCTCGTCGTTCGATCACGATCGTGGGCGAATACTACACCTCATTTGACTCTCCTAGCTCCCTCTATGCCTATTTAAACACCTCCTCGTCCAAATCCGGTCTTCTTCCCGAAACCCTAAAATTCATCCAGCGCTACCAGACGGACGTCGCCCGCCGCCGACGAAAACCGCCGCCAGCGTCGCACCTATCGGTAGCGTGCCACACTGTCCCTGCCGCCCTTGCATCCGCTGGCCCGCTGAACCATGAGGGCCCACTGCCGCCTGCGGGCCGACTGGCCGACCGCCGCCTTCTCATGGGCGCCTGAGCTCCGACTGCCGGCACCCGCCGCCGCCCGGCGACCCCGCCCGCTGCTGCCGGCCTCGCCGCCGCTGCCCTCGCCGCCCGCTGGCCGTGTCGCCTCCTCCGCTGGCCACATGGCCGTGGCCACCCTGTGCCGGCGCCACCTCCCATGGGCGCCACCTCCCTCGGTGGCGCCCCTGCCCGGCCGCCTCCTCTCCCTCCGGCGAGGAGCCGCCCGCCACCGCCGCCCTCGATCGGGCCGATCCCGATCGGATCCGGAAGCCCGTTGACTTTCTTCCCCCCTCAATTCTTCTAAGTATTTCATCTAATGATTATTTTGTAGCTTTTTCATCGCATCGTAACTTTGCATCTGTAGCTCCATTTTGCGCGTATAATATATCAAAATGTTTGCCTCGAAGAGTAGATAATTTCATCTCATTGCATCGTTTTCATTTGAGCTCATCTTGATGCCCGAAATGCTGTTGGAAGAGGGCTATGTGATGTTAGTTTCTGTTTATTAACAGAACATGCACTTTTGTTATTTTTGCTATGATTGATGTGTGCACCCTATGATTTTGAGTCCTACATGTGTTTTGTAATATGCCATGCCATCTTTCCAGGGGTGTATGCCATGTATTTTTGTGATCTATGTGGTGACTAGCACAAGCATGCAAAGTAGGTGTCCTGATGTTGCTGTTTTCATCTCTGTTTTGCTGATATTTTGATGCCATGTTAACTTGATGCTACCGAGAGATCCATGCATATTTTGAGATACTTCAGTAAGGATGTTTTGTTCTACATGTCTTGCTCTATCGATCCATGCCCTTGTTTGCAATTATGGAGTGCCATAGCTTGAGTCAATCGAGCTCTACTTTTGCTATCAAATGTTTCCTGGCAGATTGTTTACATGTTATTCAATTTTGCCAAGGTTGTTGTGGCTGATCCGTATATGCTATGATGTTGTTCTTGCCATGTATGTCTTCTATGCCATGTCTTCTTGATGTATGTATGCTTAGTTTATCATATAAGGCTCTGTAGTGAGTGCATTGAGCTTGTAAACATGCCTACTTGTTATCAGTTTTTGACATGCCATGTTGCTGAATCTGTTAACGAAACTTGCGATATTGACATGGGTGTTACTAAATTTTCTGGTCCTTTTTGGCTTATGGTCAGTAAGGGACTTTTGTTCTATGATTTGAGTAGGTTCATGCCATGCCTTGTTTTGCTATTATAAGTTCCTGTAGCATGTAGTTTTGTTGCTCTGAACATTGCTACCTGATGCTGTTTTTGCCATGTCCAGCCTGATATTTTGTGCACTTTTGCCATGCTTGTTTGAACCTGTTATGTTGTGAACTAGCCGTAGCTCAGTGTTCATCTTTTGTCAAGCATCTTGTGTAGATCTCTGCCATATACTTTGTTGGTACGTTTGGGTGCAGTAGCTTAATTTATTGTTGCTTCCTAAGTGGCATCATGCTGTTAATGGCAGATTTGTGCCATTCTTGTTTTGCTTGTCATTTGCAAACCGTGCATCTGATTCTGGTGATCTTTATATCGATTTCAACCGAAATCATCTCATCTTTCCAGTGGCATACTTAGTTTGCCAAGTTGATGCCTGGTTCATCATTTTCCTTCCGGAGCGCGCATACGCATTGCATATCACATCTCGCATATCATGTCATGTTTTGCATCATGTTGATTGTGCATTGCACCGTGATTTATTGTGGTTCCTTTGTTTGTGTTCTTGTTTTGGGTAGAGCCGGGAGACGAGTACGTGAACGAGGAACCTGTTGAGAACGCTTACGAGGATCAAGCTTTCGATAACTCGAGAACATTGCGAGCAAGATGACCATACCCTCGAAATCACTTCTATCTTTGCTATGCTAGTTGCTCGCTCTTTTGCTATGCCTATGCTACGATGCCTACCACTTGCTATATCATGCCACCCATATTGCCATGTCAGCCCTAACCATCCTTTTCCTAGCAAACCGTTGATTGGCTATGTTACCGCTTTGCTCAGCCCTCTTATAGCGTTGCTAGTTGCGGTGAAGTTGAAGTTTGTTCCTTGTTGAACATGGAGATGTTGTTCCTTTTGGAACATGTTTACTTGTTGGGGATATCACAATATATATCTGCTATATTTAATACATCTATATACTTGGTAAAGGGTGGAAGGCTCGGCCTTATGCCAGTGTTTTGTTCCACTCTTGCCACCCTAGTTTCCGCCATACCGTGTTATGTTCCTTGATTTCGCTCCTTACTTACGGTTGGGTGATTTATGGGACCCCTTGACAGTTCGCTTTGAATAAGACTCGTCCAAAGAAGGCCCAACATTGGTTTTACCATTTGCCACCTAAGCCTTTTTTCCCCGGTTTTCGCGAGCCCGAGGGTCATCTTTATTTTAACCCCCGACGGTGCTCCTTCGAGTGCTGGCCCGAACCGGCAGATCAGGGGCCACCACGGGCAACTCGAGGCTGGTTTTACTCGAGGGCTGACCTATCCGGTGTGCCTTGAGAACGAGATATGTGCAGCTCCTATCGGGATTTGTCGGCACAATCGGATGGCTTTGCTGGTCTTGTTTTATTGCTGTCGAAATGTCTTGTAGTCCGGGATTCGAGATTGATCGGGTCTTCCGGTAGAAGGAATATCCTTCGTTGACCGTGAGAGCTTATAATGGGCTAAGTTGGGACACCCCGCAGGTATTATCTTTCAAAGCCGTGCCGCGGTTATGAGGCAGATGGGAATTTGTTAATGTCGGTTGTAGAAAACCGAAGTTGACCTCAATTAAAATACACATCAATCGGTGTAACCGTGATGGTCTCTTCTCGGCGGAGTCCGGAAGTGAACACGGTGTTGGAGTTATGTTTGACGTAAGTAGTTCAGGATCACTTCTTGAT
>JAHIAM010006011.1:0-30140 GCA_021605205.1 Aegilops longissima
AGGCCGGAACTTCTCCGGTGAGCCTCGCCACGACCCTTCACGGCCTCGGCGGTAGCGGCAACAAGCTCGCCGCTCGCTGGCTCAATGAGCTTCTCGAGGTCGGCGTAGGAATCGCGAAGGTAAGCGTGCGTGGGGCAGCTGCGCGTCGGCGCTATCTGGTCGGGACCGCGCGCCTCGGCCTCGGCCGTCGCGGCCAAGGCCAAGGTGACATCTTCAGGCCTTGGTCGGAAGGAAGCAGACTTGGCGGGGGCCGTCCTCGGCACCCGGCAGCGAGGCTTTTCAGGCCACAGTAAATGGCGACCTCGGCAAGGTGCGAGCCTTCACCTCCATCTCCGAAGGCCTCGCGGTCCTCGGCGAGACCGGCGCCTTGCCGTCAGCTCGACCCTCTTCACCTCCAACTCCTGCTCCAGCGCACCCAGGCGGTCACGGCGCTTGTTAAGCTTGGCGTCCGGTCCTTGGCGGCCGCCTCGCGAGCCTTCATGTCTTCCTCCTTCTCTTGGCGACAGCGGGCCTCCTTGGCAAGCTGGTCGCATAAGCCACTGCAGCTCGCTCTCCGGGGCCTTCTGCGACCTCGAGACATCGGCTACCTCCCCAAAGGCGGCGTCGCGAGCAGCCTTCCCCAAGGCGACTGCTTCTCCTCGTCGCAAGCCGTCGAGGCTGAACAAGTGCCGCTCAAATCCAGGCGGGCGAATCCAGCCGGAGGCCAGCTCAAGCGCTGGCCACCAAGAGAGGTCGGCGCCGAAGATCTTGCCACGGCCGGTCCAATTCAGCAGATGACACGATCCGGAGGCAGTGGGAGGGTCGGGAGACAACGATAGGTGGAGTAGGAGGAGAGGGCGGCGGCGTAACCACGGTATCTGAGGCCAGGACTGCGCCCCCCAGCTGTGGCGGTGGCATCGAGCAGGACACCTCGGGAGTCACTCGGGCCATGGGGGCTGAGCTTGCCCCAGCTAGCTCCCCTAGGCCTCGGGAGGATGAACGGGCAGGGGAGGCCCGTGTCTTGCCGTCGCCTTCTTTCGCGGGCGAAGGCACTGCCCCAGATGGAGCCTCAGGAGCTCCCTTGACTTCTTCGCGCGGCGCCAGCCTAACCAAGAATACGAGATATCAAGCCTCGGCAACAAAGCAAGGAATAAAACAAGAATCAAGCACTTACTGGTCGCCAGCTCATGAGCTCGAGCAACCTCGGCCATACTTGAAGCCGAGGCTGGCTGCGAGGATCAGCCTCAAGAGGCCGAGGCGGGAGGCACATCTGCAGATCACCTCGGGCAGGCGGAGACCCGCAGAGACCCAGCACGATCTGTCCTTCTTGGGATCGGGGCAAGCTCTGCCGCCCACTCGCCGCCATCCTCGTCGTCGCTCGGCAAGAGGCGAAAAGCCTTGAGACCTGCAGGGGGAGGCGCTCTCGACTCCCGTCGGTCGCCTCGGTCGAGCCCCTCCTCCCGCTCCTCTTCTTCCTCCTCTTTCTGGGGTCGCCCGGAGACACATTCACCGTTGCCGGGGCCGCGGGTCCTCGGGAACCTCCGCTTGGCTGCAGGGCCGTCCCCATTGAAGGCGGGCATGGAATCCACACTTTGCTCCCAATCGTCTCGAAAGAGCGAGTGCAGGGGCGCCCTCCGGCCTGCGCCCGTCTCCCAGGCCAAAGATTGGAGGACCCGCGGCCAGATCTTCATCGGCCAAGATTGCAGGGCTCGGCGGGGGCCTCCACAGTGAGGCAATCTTGTGGCAGGGGCCACAGTGCTCAGGGAACTCCCTCGGGGAGGCGGCCTTGCAGTCAGCTTTGTCGTCGCCATGTTGCCCGACCCACAGATCCACGTTCATCTTCTCGGCCACCGGCTTGGCGGGGATCCGAGTTCCTCGCGAGACCAATCGTCGGAGGTCGTGGGGTGCTCCGTGGGAAGAATCAGCCGAGGGTGGATCTTGACATCTACCATGACCCACTGCTCTGAAGCCCTCAATCCTCTTCCGGGCTTGAGATGGTATTGGAGGTGCCATCTGCGACAAAGCTTCAGCGCCTGTGAGATGGGACCATGAGAGGTCTGAGGTAGAAGTATTAGGGCAACAAGACCCTTTGAGGGCTGCACCCCAACATGAGCCTCACAATAGTAGGCGAAGATCGCCAGGAAGAAGAACAAAGTTGGGGTGGAGTGCGAGCATGCACGTTTGTAATGGCGGGGAGACGAGAGAAGAAGAACTTCGAAAGGGAGGCACAGGACCGGCAGCAATGGCGCTCACGAAGCGGATAGAAGGTGATCCCTTGGCCCTCGAGAAGGCGGAGCCGACCTTGAGCACCTCTGCCCGTCGATGCCTTGCGCGCCACCATCCGGCGCACCCGGGCAAGGCCCTACTCGGACACGTTCGGCGAGTCCAAAGGCGGGTGAGTACCAAGCTCCATTGGGGTCTCGCGGCGCCATGTCTTGCTAGGGCCTTGGTCGAAAGTAGATCTGGAATTTGAGCGAGGAAGGAAAAGGCGCAAGAAAGGGGATCAGGCAATGGCCGGAGGAGGCAAAGGAGGCAAAGCCTAGGCAGATGCCGCTCTTTTTGTCGATTTGTGATTGCTAAGGCGCCCCGTCCAATCAACCGCCACCCAGGTGCCAGAGAACGCTTGAGCTGTTAGGGCCCATGACACTCGCCTGCCCCTTAACTTCTCTACTCAGCCAAGTCAGGCGCGCCTTGGGCCGAGGCTCTGTCGGCGTTCAGAGGCAGGGTACAGACTTGCACTGCGACTGCTGGCGTGGCTCAAGGGTGGCCAGCAGGGGCCCATCTTCATCGGCCGAGCTCAAGACCCTCGCGAGGCCAAGCCTCGGCAGGCGGACAGGAAGCTTCCTCAAGCACGGCCTCGTCGGGCTGGCTCGCGAGGCGGAGAGATCAAGCGGGGTACCTCACGAGGTGCCCATGGCGCCAACCATGGCGACCAAGGGTGCTAGGCGGGCGCCCAGCCAGCGGTGTCCTCCTTTCCTCTTTGGTGCAAAGGGGCAAGCGGCGAGAATATCAACAAAGGCATCCGTTTGGTTAACAAGACCAAGACCGTCCGTGGCGGGAAGGAAGTCATCGTGGAGCCCAAGCGGCGTCACCACGAGCCTTTGACGGCGAGGACCAACTTTAGTCGGGATAAGTGTACTAGATGTTCCCCTTCAAAATGGCCAATTGTTGGCGCCCTTCCGCTCAATATTTGGGAAGGGCCAGGGCCTTTGCCTATAAATAGGACTAGCCACCTGAGGTAGAGGCATCTTGAATCAGCGGAGAGAGAAGCGTGAACTCCCCTAGCAGTTCACCGCACCAGCCAAACAGACCCTCATGAGGCTGTTCTTCCTTGTATTCATCATCATCAGCCCAAGAGGCAATCCACCACACCACACCTTTGGGTAAGGTGTTACACCACAATGGTGGCCCGAACGATATAAACCCTATGTCTCTTGTGTTGTTCCTTTCATAGTTTAGATCCTAGCGGCTGACGAGTGCAGGTAGGTAGAGGCGGGATCTCGCGTGCACCCCAGTGTTGAACCTAGAGGGTGCGCGAACCCGAAATCCGACAGACTTGACCGTTAGTTTGAGGGTGATAGTGAAGCGTAGTCGAGCTTGATGCCCATGTTTTTGCACGAGTTTGACCTTGTCGGTAGTAAAGTTAGTGCCGTTATCGATGATGATCTTTGTGGGGACACCGTAATGGTGTCGACCCACGATATGAAGTCTATCACGGTCGGATTCGGCCGTCTTAATAAACAGCCTCTATCCATTTGGTGAATTTATCCACCATGACTAGTAGGTATTTTGCTTGGGGTTCCCCTTTAAGGGGTCCAACCATGTCAAGCCCCAGACCACGAAGGGCGGTGATGGCTATAGTTTTGAGGGTGGTGGGTGGCATGTGGCTTTGATTAGCAAAGAGCGTCATCAAGCGCATCGTTGGACTAAGTCTGAGCATCTGCCGGGCCGTCGGCCAATAAAATCTGTCTGGAAGGCCTTGCCTACAAGGGCCCGAGCTGCGGCGTGGTGCCCGCCGAGTCCGTCATAATTTCAGCAGAAGATTCCGCCCTTCCTCTTCGGAGATACACCTTTGAAGGACTCGGTTGTGCTTTTCTTATAAAGCTCTCCCTCATGGACCTTATAGGCTTTAGATCACCGCACTATCAGCGGGCCTCGTTTTGGTCCTCGAAGTTCTGCTGGTTAGGTAGGCTAGGAATGGATTCGGTCCATGGGGCAATGACTGCCATTATTATGTGGGCTAAGGGTGTTATTTAGTTGGCGGAACCACCAACTCTGTCGAGAATGTTTGGTGTGGGGCGGTGCGGTTGGGTCCGGGTTGTTATTTCGGACTCTCCTCCCATATCTGAATGTCTTGAACAGCCTCTCTAGGAAGATGTTGGGGGGCGGCATCGCGCTTTGCACGATGCGTTCCAACCGTCTGCTACTGGTTGTTATCCGGGCTATATGGTGAAATTGAGCCCCTCAAACCGAGTGACATTTTAGGGCGGCATTGCGATAAGTTGCGATTTCGGATCCTTGGCATCAAAGTCTCCATTTATTTGGGATATCGCGAGGTTGAATCGCGCACCTCTAGGCGTTGAATGCCCATGGAGCGCCATCCGGAGACCATGTAGAAGGGCCTCGTGTTAATTGCGTTGTTGGAGTCCGTATACATTATTTAGAATACGTATTGAGCTGGGTCTCCGGTTGGGGACGTCGAGCGATGCGGCTCGGGCCAGCCAACATTTTGGAGCTGTCGAAGTGCATTATCCGGTTGGAATATCGCCGTACTCTTTAGGGAGTTGACTTTGGTCATCGGCGGAAGTCGGCAAAACTTGCGACTTAATAGCTCGCCGTGGCTTATAGGTTATGTCGAGCGGGAGGAGCTCAATGGCCCATTGGCAATCCGGCCCGTCGCGTCATGATTGTTTATAATGTCGTTAAGAGGTGCCGGAGCTCTTGTTATAGAACACTCTTGAAAGTAGAGTCGCAGCTTCGGGATGCCATAAACACAGCGTCGCTATCTTTTGATAATGCGGTACCGTGACTTGCATGGAGTTAGGACGGTGGACACGTAGTAAACTGGTTTTGAAGGGAACTTGTGTCCATCCGTCTCTCGTTCGACAACGAGCACGCGCTTACAACTTGATGAGTTGCGCGATATATAATAGCATTGGTTCGCCCATGTTGGCGCGGCCAGGAACAGGTTTGTTGCCAATATGGATTTTATTTCTTTGAGTCAGCCGTGGCGGCATCAATCCCTCAAAGTGTTGGTCGTCGGAGGAGGCGATAAAGGGTAATGCCTTTTCTCCCAAGCAGGGAGATAAGCGGCTTAAACGCCACGCATCGATCAATTTTTATATTTGTTTGAGGTCTTTTGGGATATCCAATTGTGAGCTCGGATCTTGGCTGGGTTTGCTTCAATTCCTCTACGGATACAATGTAGCCCAAGAGCTTTCGGTGATGCGCGAAAATGCATTTTCGGGTTGAGCTTGATGTCATATGTTGGAGATTATCGAATGTGAGCTGCAAGTGATCTACTAGAGTTCGACATGCTTGCTTTTGCGACCACATCGTCTCGTATGCCTCCACTGTTTTGCCGATCTGGTTTGCGGACATGTTTGAATCATCGGCGTGATATGTTGCTTGCGGCGTTTTTGAGCCGAAGGGCATTGTGTTAAGCGAAATTGGCCGTATGGAGTGATGAATGCCGTTGCGGCTTGTCGAGCTCTGCCATCTTAATTTGGTGGTAGCGGGTATCGTCGAGGAAGCACAATGAATTGTGTCCTGCGGTAGCGTCGATAATTTGATCGATGCGGGGAGGGAAGGATCCTTTAGGCAAGCCTTGTTGAGGTCCTTGAAATCGGCGCATAGGCACGAGTTTGTCCTTCTTTGGTACCATCACCAGGTTTGCTAGCCAGTCCGGATGTTTTATATCTCGATGAATCCGGCCTCCAATAGTTTAGCTAGCTCCTCTCCCATAGCCTCTCTCTTGGGTTGGGAGGGCTTGAAGAGCTGTTTGGTGGCTTGAATCCTTTTAGGATGTTTAGGGCTGTGCTCGGCCGCCGGCGTGGGATTCTGGCATGTCACGAAGGGTGCCGAGCAAAATGTCCCAATTTTCGTAGGAATTCTCTTAGTGCAGCGTCTATATCGGGATTCAATTGTGCCCGATGGAGCCGTTTTGTAGGGTCCGTTGGATGGACTTGGAATTTGACTATTTCATCCGCTGGTTTAAAGGAGGTGGACTTGGATCTCTTATCGAGTATCACATCGTCCCTATTCACCGTGGGCTTGGCGCGATGAGTTCCTCGGCCGCTAGGGCTTGGATAGTGCCTCAAGGGCGGTCTGGCTATCTTATTTTTGGCGCAGTGCTATGTCGGGTCACTAGCAAAGTGATGATTCCGTTGGGCGGGCATTTTGAGCTTCATGTACCCATAATGGGGTATAGGTTGAAAAATTCTGAATGCCTCTCGCCCTAATAGGCGTGGTATCCGCTGCTGAGCGAGGCCACTTGGAGCGTGACCTCCTCGGACCTGTAATTATCCGGCGTGCGAACACCACATCGAGTGTGATTTTTTCTGTCTGCGTGCTTCCCGACTAGGATTATTCCTCTAAATGTTGTCTTTGCTTGCTCAATGCGGCTCCGATCTATTTCCATTTTTGGAGGGTTTCTTCGTAAATGAGGTTCAATCCGCTGCCACCGTCCATGAGTACCTTGGTAAGGTGAAAGTAAATCCACTATCGGGCCGAGGACCAATGCGGGTGGTGCTCGGGCTGTTGAATTAGGTTAAATCACGGCATTAAAGGTAATAGCCATGTCCTCCATGGGTTTATTGTTGCTACTTGGTAGACTTACGCAAGGATACTGGTGTTCATTTCGCATATTATTTGATGCAAAAGTATTGAAGGCTGTTAATACCATCTTTGGTATCCTGGGCTGGTGCCCTAGAGCTAAAGCTCTTAGCCACTTTGGCCACTGCCGTAGTATCCAACATGCTCTAAGGCTATGAGTTGGAGTGGCGCCCTCTATACTATGAATTTTCAGGGTCCATTGAGCCATCCCTCGATCGGTTCCATGCCCTATAGAGGTTTTTGCTTTTTGGTATTTAACCCGGTGCTGGCGATGATGCACCCTTTTATTTGATTTGGGGTTGTATTCAAGACGGACTGTCCCAAAATCTTGCTTGGTTTTCGAGCGCTTTCCATGTACAGTACTTTCATACTATGGGCGCCAAATCGGCAAGGCGTGTAATGTCACGGCGACTTATAGCATTGAGATCCCGTTGTCCGTGCAATTATTGCGAGAAGAATGAGGCTGCGTCCTCCTCGTGGCGATCCTTTATCCTGTCCATAACCGGAGGAATCGGCCCGATAATGGTGTCTTGTTCTGCGGGCTCTTGCTGAATTTGGAATAGGTCGCCTATGTTTGGGTGGCGGGTGGAATTAAATCGGAACCTCGCCCGATCTGAGACTTAAGGGCCAAGGAGCTTCGAACTTGGAAGCTTGGATTCTTGGATGTTGTCCAATGAATCTAGCCGCTGCGACTTTAGGTTCGGGGCTTGGTGGCGTCCTCTCCTCGCGGGAATCCGGCATGGAGGATCGGGAATCGGACGTAGCTAGTCCTTAAGATAGAAGAAGAATTCGCCGTATTGTTCCTCTACCACAGCAACGTGGTGGGTAACACAGGAGAGTTAATCTCTCTCGAGATCGGGTTTAGGCCCAATCGATCATAGTCATGCGACTCCAAAGCGGCGTCACGATCAAGAGCTTCGTTTAAGGAAGAGCTCCATCGGATCTAACTTGCTCGGTGAGTTCGAGCTAACGTGAAATTGCTTTCGATGACCGAGAAGTCATCGTCGGGCAATGACGAGAAGCGGTCATAAGAAAACCGCCTAGGCTGGAGAGTTTGGCCGACAACCAAAGCTTATTTAGCAGTGCCGTCTTTAAAAAGGCGAGATGAGGCATCCTTCACGGCGGCGCGACGGAGGAACTCTCAATGAAAGCACCAATGTCGGTGTCAAAACGGCGGATCTCGGGTAGGGGTCCCGAACGTGCGTCTAGGCGGATGGTAACGAGGAGACAAGGGACACGATGTTTTTACCCAGGTTGGGCCCTCTCGATGGAGGTAAAAACCTACTCCTGCTTGATTAATATTGATGATATGGGTAGTACAAGAGTAGATCTACCACGAGATCGAGAGGCTAAACCTAGAAGCTAGCCTATGGTATGATTGTTGTTAGTCCTCTCGGACTAAAACCCTCCGGTTTATATAGGCACCGAAGAGGTTAGGGTTACCGAGTCGGTTACAATGGTAGGCGATCTACATATCTGTGTCGTAAGCTTTCCTTCCACGCCAAGAAAGTCCCATCCGGATCTGGGGCGAAGTCTTCAATCTTGTATCTTCATAGTCCAGGAGTCCGGCCAAAGGTCATAGTCCGGCTATCCGGACACCCCCCTAATCCGGGACTCCCTCACCAGGCTCTTGGGGTAACCGCTTGGATGCTCTCCTGGAGATGTCGTCGGCTTATTTGTTGGTGCAACGGGGAACGTGCTGCAATTCCAGGCCCAAGAACTGCTTCTCCATCTTGCGTACCTCATGAGTTAAGCCTCCATGTATACGTCCTTGGCTCATATACCTTGTTGGAGAAGTTGGCGAGGCTGCAGTGCGCCCTTGATGGTGAGATGCTTCACCCACAGGGCCACCGTAGCCTTGAGACCAGCTATGAGGCCTTTGTACTCTGCTATATTGTTGGAGAACTTCTCGCCCTGCTGGAAGCAGAGCTACATGGCGTAGTAAAGCTTGTCCTGAGTGGGTGAGATGAGCACTACTCCAGCCCCGCGCCCTGGCGCACAAAGGTGCCATCGAAATACATAACCCAGCCGTCTGGCGCTTCACTCCCCGGTGAGAGGGACCGATCCTCGCCTTCTTCAAGCCCGGAGCATCCGTCCATTCGCCACGAAATCAGCGAGCACGGCTCCCTTGATGACCACAGTTGTCTTGAACTCAAGCTGAAATGCTGCAGCTCGATGTTCCACTCAGCGACTCTCTGGCGAATCGGGGCTCCTAAGCACCCTCTCCAGCAGGTAGGCGAGGCGACCTTGATGGGGTGACCTTGAAAGTAGTGCCGCAGCTTCTGCGAGACCACCAAGAGGCGCGAGCGAGCTTCTAAGGCATGGGGCACCGTGCCCTCGCGTCTCATAACACCATCTTGACAAAATACATAGGGTGCTCGGCGAGGCGGGTGCATTGGCGAGGCTCCACGGCTTCGGAGGTTGGGGCACCTCACGAGATGTGAAGCACGATAACCCACAAGTATAGGGGATGCATAGCAGCTTTCAGCGGTAGAGTATTCAACCCAAATTTATTGATTCGACACAAGGGAGCCAAGAATATTCTTGAGTATTAGCAGTTGAGTTGTCAATTCAACCACACTGGATAACTTAGTATCTGCAGCAAAGTGTTTAGTAGCAAAAGTGGTATGATAATAAATGTAGCAGTAGCAAAAGTAAAGATAAATGTTTTGGGTTTTGTAGTAGTTATAACATGTAGCGGAAAAGTAAATAAGCGAAGAACAATATGTGAAAAGCTTGTAGGCAATGGATCGATGATGGATAATTATGCGGATCGATTCCTCATGCAATAGTTATAACATAGGGTGATATAAAACTAGCTCCAATTCATCAATGTAATGTAGGCATGTATTAGTAAATAGTCATACGTGCTTATGGAAAAGAACTTGTATGGCATCTTTTGTCCTACCCTCCCGTGGGAGCGGGGTCCTAATGAAACTAAGGGATATTAAGGCCTCCTTTTAATAGAGAACGGACCAAAGCATTAGCACATAGTGAATACATGAACTCCTCAAACTACGGTCATCACCGAAGTATCCGATTATTGTCACTTGGGGTTGTCGGATCATAACACATAATAGGTGACTATAGACTTGCAAGATAGGATCAAGAACACACATATATTCATGAAAACATAATAGGTTCAGATCTGAAATCATGGCACTTTCGGGCCCTAGTGACAAGCATTAAGCATAGCAAAGTCATAGCAACATCAATCTCGAACATAGTGGATACTAGGGATCAAACCCTAACAAAACTAACTTGATTACATGGTAAATCTCATCCAACCCATCACCGTCCAGCAAGCCTACGATGGAATTACTCACGCCGGCGGTGAGCATCATGAAATTGGTGATGGAGGATGGTTGATGATGATGGCTGCGACGAATCCCCTCTCGGGCCCGAGCGGACTCAGATCAGCCCTCCGAGAGAGATTAGGGCTTGGCGGCGGCTCCGTGTCGTAAGCGATGAAACTTTCTCTCTGATTTTTCTCCCGAGGCGGAATATATGGAGTTGGAGTTGAGGTCGGAGGAGGTCGGGGGCCCACGAGATAGGAGGCCACGCCACAGGCGCCCCCTGTCTCGTGGACAGGTGTGGACCCCGGCATTAATTCTTCGCCAAAAATTCTTATAAATTCAAAAAGTGCCTTCGTGGATTTCGGGACATTAGAGAACTTCTCTTTTCTACATATAAAACAACATCATGGCAGTTCTGCTGAAAACAACGTCGGTCCGGGTTAGTTTCATTCAAATCATGCAAGTTAGAGTCCAAAACAAGGGCAAAAGTGTTTGGAAAAGTAGATCGTTGGAGCGTATCAACTCCCCAAGCTTAAACCTTTGCTTGTCCTCAAGCAATTCAGTTGATAAACTGAAAGTGATAAAGAAAAACTTTTACAGACTCTGCTTGCTCTTGTTGTTGTAACATGAAAAGCCAGCATTCAAGTTTCAGCAAATATTAAGAACTAACCATACTCACAATAACACATAGGTCTCACAATTACTCATATCAATAACATAATCAGCTAGCGAGCCACAGTAATAAAACTCGGATGACAACACTTTCTCAAAATAATCATAACATGATATAACAAAATGGTATCTCGCTAGCCCTTTACGAGACCATAAAACATAAATCAGAGCACCTTTAAAGATCAGGGACTGACTAAACATTGTAATTCATGGTAAAGAGATCCGGTCAAGTCATACCCAATATAAACCAATAGTAATGAATGCAAATGATAGTGTGCTCTCCAGTAGCGTGCTTTTAATAAGAAGGATGATGACTCAACATAAAAGTAAATAGATAGCCCTTGCGGAGGAAGCGAGGATTTGTAGAGGTGCTAGAGCTCGATTTTAAAATAGAGATTGAATAACATTTTGAGCGGCATACTTTTTTTGTCAGCATAACAACTATGAGATGGCTGTATCTTCCATACTACATGCATTATAGGCAGTTCCCAAACAGAATGGTAAGGTTTATACTCCCCAACCACTAAAAGCATCAATCCATGGCTTGCTCGAAACAACGAGTGCCTCCAACATAAAATAGCCCAGGGGAGTTTTGTTTAATTATTTTGATTTGCTTTGATCTTTTTGGATCATGGGATTGGGCATCCGGTTCTGGCCCTTTCTAAGTGAATGAGGCGGAGTCCACTCCTCTTGAGAATAACCCACCTAGCATGGAAGATATAGGCAGCCCTAGTTGAAACATGAGATACTCGAGCATACAAAACAAAATTTCATTTGAAGGTTTGGAGTTTGGCACATACAAATTTACTTGGAGCAGCGGTAAATACGCATATAGGAAGGTATAGTGGACTCATATGGAACAACTTTGGGGTTTAAGGAGTTTGGATGCACAAGCAGTATTCGCTTAGTACAAGTGAAGGCTAGCAAAAGGCGGGAAGCGACCAAGCGAGAGGCGACAACAGTCGTAAACATGCATTAAAATTAATTCACAGAGAACAAACATGAGTAGGATATAATCTACCATGAACATAAATATCATGAAGGCTATGTTGATTTGTTTCAACTATATGCGTGAACATGTGCCAAGTCGAGTCACTCAATTCATTCAAAGGAGGATACCATCCCATCATACCACATCATAATCATTCTAATAGCATGTTGTACATAAGGTAAACCATTATAACTCATAGCTAATCAAGCATGGCACAAGCAACTATAATCTCTAAATGTCATTGCAAATATGTTTACTTCATAATAAGTGACTCGAAGCGATGAACTCATCATATTTACAAAAACAAGAGAATTCGAGTTCATACCAGCTTTCCTCATCCCAATAAGTCCATCATATATCGTCATTATTGCCTTTCACTTTCTTGCGACCGAGCGATGTGTATAATAATAAGAGTGTGCGTGCATTGGACTAAGCTGGAATCTGCTAGCATTCAACTCAAGAGAGAAGACAAGTGATATGGGCTCTAAATTAAATAACAATCATGCATATGAGAGCCACTAAACATTTTCAATATAGTCTTCTCAGCCCCCAAAAGAAAGAAAAGAAAATAAAACTATTTACACGGGAAAGCTCCCAACAAGTAAAAGAAGAACGAGAAATCTTTTTGGGTTTTCATTTTAATTTTACTACAAGCATGGAAATTAAACTAACTAATTTTTTGGTTTTCTTAAGGTTTATCAAACACACAAGAAGAAAACTAGAAAAGAAAATTAAACTAGCATGGATAATACAATGAAAGAGTATGAGCACCGGCGACTAGTGTGTGAACATGAATGTAAAGTCGGTGAAATCGTACTCCCCAAGCTTAGGCTTTTGGCCTAAGTTGGTCTAATACCAAGGACCGTCGCTACTCTCCCGGTGTAATGGGAGGTGTAATCGAGGATACCACTGGCTGGTCATCTCGGGATCCCTTGGACAGATGATGCGATAAGGGTCGAGTTCAGGTTCCGGCTCAGGTTCAGGTTCTGGAGTAAAAGCTTGAGCTCGATGATTGTTCATTGATTCCGGTGTGACAAGAAAATTTTCTGCAAGTAAATCAAACAACAAAGGCGCAGGCAAAATAATAATCTCAAAGTGTTTCTTATTGAATCTAAGTTTATACAAGAGCATCTTCTCTTCGTTGTCAATAATAAACTTGTGTGCTACCATGCTCTTGTAATCTAAAATGTGAGGAGGTAATTTTGTCTCCTCCTCCTCATGGTGCCTAATGGGTATCTGAAAATGTTCAGCAAGACGTGCAGCATAGATACCTCCAAATATGGGGCCTTTTGTATGATTCAGGGCTAGCCGTTTAGCAATGACGGCACCCATACTAAAAGTATTGTCTCCTACCAAAGCATGTTGAAGAATAATAATATCTGGAACGCTCAAATTTCCACTATTTCCATGACCAAGCAGGCATCTACTAGCAAATATGGCAAACTAGCGTAAAACAGGAAAGTGTATGCTAGAGACCTTCGCCTCGGAGCCCTTCTTTGGCTCCTCTACAGCAATAGTATTAACAAAGCCACCCACATCTTCACGATGGGGTTCATCTAATTCTCCCTCATAAGGTATCCTACATACCGCGCAAAAATGGCGTAAAGACATTTCTTTGAATTCATCATATAAATGAAATAATCTTTGAGGCTGTGATTTCTTAGGATAATAATAAAAGTTTTGCACAAAAGTATTGGTGAGTAAGAATCTTGATCGATTGATCGTTCATGAAACCGATGAGGCTTGCAGTCTCGATTAAAGCATAAAGTCTTCATGAATTCCGGCTTCTTTCAAAAAATCCTCACATGGCGATTTGCACGACCGTACTTCCGCTAAGCGAGGAAGATTATACTTGGCTTTTTCCTTCTCTTTGGCTTGTTTTTCCTGAGAGCTTTGGCTAGAAGAGCCTTTAAAAGCCTACTTAACATTTTCTGAAAATTTCTGAAATTTTAGTAACTTCAAAATAAAAGTGAATAAAACTAAACAAGATTGATAGCAACTTCTCCTACAAGTGCCTAGAGCCTATATCATGCATTGGAATTGTTTGGGACCTCAAAATTTTATCATGCAAGCTCAAGAACATGGTCACCTATGCAGCAAAAATTCGCAATGAATAAAGCACTAGAAAAAAACTAATTGGACCAATGGAGGAGTCACATACAAAGAAACAATCTCCCAAAGCAGTTTTGCGAATGGAGCTTTGAGCTAAGAGATCGAAAATTGCAGCAAAGCGAACTAGAACTCGTGCTTGAGCTGGATGGGGACTTTTTGGGTAGAAGATGAAGTGTGTGGGTCTTGGCATAAGTGGAGGGAGCCACGGGGCCCACGAGACAAAGGCGCGCCCTCTGAGCGCCCTCCTCTCTCGTGGCAGTGCTTGCCCTCTGCAGTATTTTCAGTGCCTAAAATCCTCAAATATTCTAGAAAATATCATACTAAGTTTGCGGGGCATTTGGAGCACTTTTATTTTGGACTATTTTTTAATGCGGATAATTGAGAAAAGCAGACGGATAATACTATTTTTGCTTTATTTATTCTAAATAACAGAAAGTAAAGAGAGTACAGAAGGTTGTGCCTTCTAGTTTCATCCATCTCGTGATCATCAAAATGAACCCACTAACAAGGTTGATCAAGTCTTGTTAACAAACTCATTCGAATAACACGGAACAGGAGAAATTTGAATAACACTAAGTTACCTCAGCGGGGATATGAAAATCCCCAACAATAAGAATATCATACTTTTTCTTGACAGTAGGAGAGGAAATTCAAAACCTCAAAAATAATAGTTGGAACTTTTCAATAGAATTGATGCTATGGACTTGAGATTGTTTCCTCGGAAAGTGTACGTATGCTCATTACCATTAACATGAAAAGTGACATTGCCTTTGTTGCAATCAATAACAGCCCTGCAGTATTAAGAAAAGGTCTACCAAGGATAATAGACATACTATCGTCCTCGGGAATATCAAGAATAACAAAGTCCGTTAAAATAGTGACATTTGCAACCTAGCAGGCACATCCTCACAAATACCGGCGGTATAGCAGTTGATTTATCAGCCATTTGCAAAGATAATTCAGTAGGTGTCAACTTATTCAATTCAAGTCTATGATATAAAGAGAGGCATAACACTAACACGGCTCCTAGATCACATAAAGCAGTTCTAACATAATTTCTTTTAATAGAGCATGGTATAGTTGGAACACCGGATCTCCAAGTTTCTTTGGTATTCCACCCTTAAAAGTGTAATTAGCAAGCATGGTGGAAATTTCAGCTTCGGTATCTTTCTTTTGTTTTAATGATATCCTTCATATACTTAGCATAAGTTTACTTTAAGCATATCGTTAAGCGCATACGTAAGAAAATAGGTCTAATCATTTCAGCAAAGCGCTCAAAATCCTCATCATCCTTTGACTTGGATGGTTTAGGAGGAAAGGGCATGGGTTTCTGAACCCATGGTTCTCTTTCTTTACCATGCTTCCTAGCAACAAAATCTCTCTTATCATAACGTTGATTCTTTGATTGTGGGTTATCAAGATCAACAGTAGGTTCAATCTCTACATCATTATCTTTGCTAGGTTGAGCATCAACATGAACATTATCATTAACATTATCACTAGGTTCATGTTCATCACTGATTGAGTTTCACATAAAAATAGAAATATCATTGGGATTCTCGGTGTGTCTCAGTGGGTTCACTAGAAGCATGCAAAGTTCTATCGTTTTCTTCTTCTTCTTTTTAGAAGAACTAGGTGCCTCTAAATTATTTCTCTGAGAATCTTGCTCGATTCTCTTAGGGTGGCCTTGAGGATACAAAGGTTCTGAGTCATTCTACCAGTTCTAGTAGCCACTCTAACAGCAAAGTCATTTTATTATTTAATTCATCAAGCAAATCATTTTGAGCTTTAAGTACTTGCTCTGCTTGGGTAGCAACCATAGAAGCATATTTGCTAGCAGCGGTGAAGTTCATCTTTAACTCTAGCAGATTATCACCTACGCGTCCTATCTAAAGCATTATTCTTTAACTCTCTACCAACATAAGCATTAAAACTTTCTTGTCTAGCCATAAAGTCATCAAATTCATCTAAGCATGGGCTATGAAATTTAGTAGAGGTATTTCAACTTTATCATATCTATAGAGAATTTACCTTTACTACGTGTCGGGTTATCAAGACAATGTGGTTCTTGATGATGAAATTAAGACCATGTATTTCTTCAATAGGAGGTAAATTCTTAACATCTTCAGCTTTAATACCTTTTTCTTTCATTGATTTCTTTGCCTCTTGCATATCTTGAGGTGAGAAATAAAACACCTCTCTTCTTGAATTGGGTTTAGGAATAGACTAGGAGTTGGCTCCATTGGTTCAGGAATTACTTGAGGCTGGCTCGGGAAGAGTCAATTATTTTCATTAGTCAACATATTATTCAATAGTATTTCAGCCGTCATTGTTCTTTCCACGAAAACACAACCAGCACAACTATCCAAGTAGTCCTTGGAAGCATCGGTTAGTCCATTATAAAAGATATCAAGTATTTCATTTTTCTTAAGAGGATGATCGAGGCAAAGCATTAAGTAACCAAAAGCCTCCCCAAGCTTGTGGGAGACTCTCTTCTTTGATTTGCACAAAATTATATATTTCCATAAGGCAGCTTGTTTCTTATGAGCAGGAAATATTTAGCGAAATAATAAATCATATCCTAGGGACTCGCACACAACCAGGAGCAAAGAATTATACCAAGTCTTAGCATCACCCTTTAATGAGAGCGGAAATATCTTAAGGATATATAAATAGCGAGACTTCTCATCATTAGTAAACAAGGTGGCTATATCATTCAACTGGGTAAGATGTGCCACAACAGTTTTGGATTCAAGGCCATAAAAAGGATCAGATTCAACTAAAGTAATAATATCAGGATCAACAGAGAATTCATAATCTTTATCAGTAACACGGATAGGTGAAGTAGCAAAAGCAGGATCGGGTTTCATTCTAGCATTAAGAGACTGCTGCTTCCATTTAGCTAATAATTTCTTAAGATCATTTCTATCATTGCAAGCAAGGATTTCCATAGCAACTTTTCATTCATAACATAACCCTTAGGAACAACGGGTAATACATAATCATTGGGGAACCTTCATCATCACTATCATCGATAATAGGATCTTGATAATTTCATTTCCCCTCACTCTAGCAAGTTGTTCATCAAGAAATTCACCTAATGGCAAAGTAGTATCACGCATGAAGTAGTTTCATCATGCATAGCAGAAGTGGCATCATCAATAACATGCGACATATCAGAATTCATAGCGATAGCAGGTTTATGTGTATAAGCCTACAAATAACGGAAGGAGAATCTAGTGCGAGCTAGATGGCAGTTCCTTACCTCCCCTCGTAGTTGAGGGAAAAATCTTGGGTCTTAGAGTCTTTCAAGTTCTTCATAGTGATCAACAGATATAAATCCCAAGTGACTCGGAGAATAGAGCTATGCTCCCGACAGCAGTGCCAGAAATTAGTCTTGATAACCCACAAGTATAGGGGATCATAACACTTTTCGAGGGTGAAGTATTCAACCCAAATTTATTGATTCAACACAAGGGAGCCAAAGAATATTCTTGAGTATTAGCAGTTGAGTTATCAATTCAACCACACTGGATAACTTAGTATCTGCAGCAAAGTGTTTAGTAGCAAAAGTGGTATGATAATAAAGGTATGATAGCAAAAGTAAAGATAAATGTTTTTGGGTTTTGTAGTAGTTATATGATAGCAACGAGAAAAGTAAATAAGCGAAGAACAATATGTGAAAAGCTCGTAGGCAATGGATCGATGATGGATAATTATGCGGATCGATTCCTCATGAAATAGTTATAACATAGGGTGATATAAAACTAGCTCCAATTCATCAATGTAATGTAGGCATGTATTAGTAAATAGTCATACGTGCTTATGGAAAAGAACTTGTATGATGTCTTTTGTCCTACCCTCCGTGGAAGCAGGGTCCTAAGCGGAAACTAAGGGATATTAAGGCCTCCTTTTAATAGAGAACCGGACAAAGCATTAGCACATAGTGAATACATGAACTCCTCAAACTACGGTCATCAGAAGTATCCGATTATTGTCACTTGGGGTTGTCGGATCATAACACATAATAGGTGACTATAGACTTGCAAGATAGGATCAAGAACACACATATATTCATGAAAACATAATAGGTTCAGATCTGAAATCATGGCACTTTCGGGCCCTAGTGACAAGCATTAAGCATAGCAAAGTCATAGCAACATCAATCTCGAACATAGTGGATACTTGGGATCAAACCCAAACAAAACTAACTTGATTACATGGTAAATCTCATCCAACCCATCACCGTCCAGCAAGCCTCGATGGAATTACTCACGCATGGCGGTGAGCATCATGAAATTGGTGATGGAGGATGGTTGATGATGATAATGACGACGAATCCCCTCTCCGGAGCCCGAGCGGACTCGAGATCAGCCCTCAGAGAGATTAGGGCTTGGCGGCGGCTCCGTGTCGTAAAGCAGCGATGAAACTTTCTCTCTGATTTTTTCTCCCGAGGCGGAATATATGGAGTTGGAGTTGAGGTCGGAGGAGGTCCGAGGGCCCACGAGATCTGAGGCGCGCCCTGAGGCGCCCCCTGTCTCGTGGACAGGTGTGGACCCCAGCATTAATTCTTTAGCAAAAACTCTTATAAATTCAAAAAGTGCCTTCGTGGATTTCCAAGACATTAGAGAACTTTTCTTTTCTACACATAAAACAACATCATGGCAGATTCTGCTGAAAACAGCGTCGATCCGGGTTAGTTTCATTCAAATCATGCAAGTTAGAGTCCAAAACAAGGGCATAAGTGTTTGGAAAAGTAGATACGTTGGAGCGTATCAAAGCCCCCAAAGCACAGTAGCTCGTTGGGGCCTCCATGAGCCCAAGTCTTGCCGTCTTCTTGAGCCAGTCCTTTCTTGGCGTCATGCAGCCCTCGCGGTGCCCTCTGGGTCTTCTTGGCTCGGTGAGGGGCGGCTTGGCGTGGCGCATCCCTGACCAGCGCTCCTCCCGGACCGCCACAGGCGGCTTTGGCGGAGTAAGGGGTGGCGGCAGGTACAACACCATGGGCTCGAGAGGTCGGGGTGCCACCATCCTTTGGAGGGCTGGTCAGGTATCTCTTGAGGTCTTGAAACGCTTGGTAGACCTTCGGGGTCCACTTGAATGGGCCCTTCTTCTTCATCAGCTTGAAGAATGGTAGGGCGCGCTCTCCCGGCTTGGAGATGAAGCGCCCCAAGGCAGTCATGCGACCGGCAAGCTCCTGCATCTCCTTAAGGGTTTGTGGTGGACTCATGTCTTTGATTGCCTTGACCTTCTCTAGGTTGGCCTCGATCCCTCACAGTGGGACCACAGCCGAAACCAATGACCTGCAGAAGGACACCAAACACGCATTTCTCCGGGTTGAGCCACAAGTCCACCCGGCGCAGGCTTTCAAAGGTCTCCTCCAGGTCCTGAATTAAGGTTCTCGCCTCCCGAGACTTCACCACAATGTCGTCGAGTAGGCTTCAGCGTTCCTCCCGAGCTGCTGACCCAGGGTGATTTGCACCAGCCGTTGGAAGGTCGCGCCCATGTTGCGCAGCCTGAACGACATGCAAGTGTAGCAGTATACCCCGCATGGGGTCAGGAAGGCCGTCTTCTTGACATCTTCTACCACCGTCTTGATCTGGCGGTATCCTGAAAACGCATCCAGCAAGCACAGCAGGTCGCACTCGGCAGTGGAGTCGACGATCTGGTCGATGCAAGGAAGCGGGAACAGATCTTGGGGGCAGGCCTTGTTGAGGTTGGTGAAGTCGACACACATGCGCTCCTTTCCGCCTTTCTTGGGCTGTGACTAGGTTTGCCAACCATTGAAGTCTTGGACCTCGCGAATGAAACCTGCTGCCTCCATCTTGCGGGTTTCTTGGACGATGAAGGACTGCTTCTCCATGGACTGCCGCCGCGCCCTCTGCTTCACATGACGTACATTGGGGCACACCTTCAAGTGGTGCTCAATCACTCCTCTTCGGACCCGTACCAGCTGATCGGGCTCCCAGGCGAATACTTCCTTGTTTGCGCACAAGAACTTCACCAGTGCCTCCTCTTGATCGGGGTCGAGGTTGGCACCTATGGTGAAGGTGGCCCCCGAGGACCCATCTTCCTCGGCCGTCACCTGCTTGGTTTCCGCCCGGTCTTGAGTGAACAATTGCTTCTTCTTGGTTGGTGCGGCTTCCTTAATTCCCGAGGTGTCTGCGTCGGCGGATTCTGCCGTCATGTGGTCTTGAAACAAGCTTGAGTGCCACGAGCCTCCTTGGTATCTCCTACTACGGTGAGGGCGTCCTTGCTCCCGGGCATCTTCATGAGGTTGTAGGCGGATGGGTGCCGCCATGAGGCCGAGCGAGCAGGGTACCCAAGAATGGAGTTATGCGGGAGGCCGATGTAGGCGATGTCGAGTTGATCAGCTCGGTGCGGTAGTTTCGCGAGTCTTAGAAGGTCTGAGCGGCGGATCTGCCCAGAGGACTGGATGAGCCGCCGCCGACTCTAGAAGAAGGGCTTACTAAAGCGAAGCCGCTCAGGTGAAATGCGTGAAGAAGGCTAAAAGCTTCCACGAGAGAGCACGTTGAGGCCGGGCGCCGCCGTCGATAAAGTCTTGGTGACAACTTCGCTGCGGATGGTGGGCGTGCGAGCATTGGGAACGCCCTTGAGCCGCATGGTGGTGACGGGTGATCCCAGAGTCGAAGGTTAGGTCGGACTTGGGCGCCGCCCAACCCGGGGGAGCCCCCTGCCGCGTGGAGGTGGCGTCAATCTGGCGGAAGAACGGCTTGGTGTGGCGGTCCGAGGGTGGCGCTTGTGAGCCGCCGAGGTGGGCCGCGACCGCGTGGGGCACCGATGCCGCGAAGCACGCGACAAAGGGGCCACACAACTCCTCCCAAGATGCCACCGTGGATCCGGGGAGGTTGAGCAGCTAGGCACGCGACACGCCGGTAAGGGCCATGGGAAGCTAGTTGGCCATGACCTTGTTGTCGTCCCCAGCCTTAAGGACGGCCTCCTCGTACGCCACCAGGAAAGCCACCGGGTCCGCCGCACCGTCGTAGCGTGGTGGCCTCTCCGGCTTGAACTTGGCGGCCCTGCACTGCCGTAAGTAAGGTGGGGCGAGGCTCGAGCCCCTGGCCCCCCCACTTGGCACCGGTCGTCGGGCCGGAAGCATAGCGCCTGCCATGGGGGCGAGCCAGCGGTGGTGGTGAGCGCGAGATCAAGGAAGAAAGCTCTGGCGCACCTACAGTGCACCAAATGTCGGATTTCGGGTTCCGGCAAAACCCTTGAGATTCGAACACTGGGGTGCGCACGAAGATCTCTCCCTACCTAATCACGCCCTCAACCTCACCACAATCTCAAGGCCTAGCTCAATGAACCCGCAACACAAGAGACACGAGATTTATACTGGTTCGGGTCACCGTTGTAGTGTAATACCCTACTCCATTGTGGTGTGGTGGATTGCCTCTTGGGTTGATGATGAACAGTACAAGGGAAGAACAGCCTCCCGAAGAGAGGTGTTCTTGTGCTTGGTAGGCTTGTGTGGGTGAGGATGATCTCAATCAGTTGCCTCCTATGGTGGTGGCTAGTCCTATTTATAGAGGCCCTGGTCCTCTTCCCAGATATTGAGCGGGAAGGGAGCCAACAACGGCCAAATTCAAAGGGAGACAGTTAGTACAGGTTATCCTGACTAAAGGTGGTTTTCGCCTGCCAAAGGCTTTGGTGGTGACACCGTCTTGGGCTCCACGGTGACTGAGGGAGTCCTGGATTAGGGGGTGTCCGGATAGCCGGACTACCATCATCAGCCGAACTATCATCAGCCGGACTATCATCATCAACCGGACTCCAAGACTATGAAGATACAAGATTGAAGACTTACGCCCGTGTCGGATGGGACTTTCCTTGGCGTGGAAGGCAAGCTTGGCGATACGGATATGTAGATCTCCTACCATTGTAACCGACTCTATGTAACCATAGCCCTCTCCGGTGTCTATATAAACCGGATGGCTCTAGTCCGTAGGACTCGAAGAACAACAACCCTTACAATCATACCATAGGCTAGCTTCTAGGGTTTAGCCTCCTTGATCTCGTGGTAGATCTACTCTTGTAAACATCCACAATATCAATATCAATCAAGCAGGACATAGGGTTTTACCTCCATCAAGAGGGCCCGAACCTGGGTAAAACATCGTGTCCCTTGTTTCCTGTTTCCATCCGCCTAGGCGCTGCGATCAGGACCCCCTACCGAGATCCGCGGTTTGACACCGACATTGGTGCTTTCATTGAGAGTTCCTCGTAGCCGTCACCGATAGGCGTGATGTCCTCTTCAATCAACAACAGCGCGATCTGGGTGAGACTTTTATCCCGGACAGATCTTACGTATTGGCGACCGCTGCGGGCAACTCACTTGGCCATCTGGAGTAGATCGAAAGCTTCGCCCTGGCCGTCGAGTCAGGTTTGGAAACCTAAACTTCACGGCCGATATCCGTGGGGACTTGATCTTGATGGATCGAGCCACAGCCCGGCGTGCTGCGCTGTCACGATGGGCATCACCTAACTCTTGCGCCGGACAGCAACTTGGAGGCAGCACGAATCGCTCCGACCCATAGTCGGGCCGATCGCTCGGATCGAGGGCGGATGGCTGGACACGCCTCGGGAGCTGCAACTTCTATGGCGATGGGCGAACACTTACCTTGTCCGCATCAAGCTCATGACTCGAGGTGCGGACTCTGCGGACTCCGAACCTCCTGCGCCCCTACGGTCGAATCAATTGGGCGCCGATCATGGAATTCACCGCTGCGGACATCTTTCCTTTTCGCCCTTGGCGATATCATAAATTCAACTGAAGCATCTCTCGCTATCCGGAGAGCCTGGCGAACTACGGCCGGGGCGGTTAGAAGCAGCAGACGGCGAAGAAATTGAGCTCACCCACCACCCACCGTAGCCACCGTCGATGATTTAACCGGCGTACTCGACTCGACTCCGAAGACATCGGCGGTATGGGCGGCGATGCGTGAACTACCAGAACCGGTGCCTCTGAGACCTTTGGAAGACCACCTCGTCATCGACATATACATGGTGGACACCCCAAAAGATGGGGGCGGCGAAGAAGAAGCGGAGGCGATTCATAAAAAAACAACCCAAGCGCCCGGCGTCGTGGCGCCGCTCTAAATCTCGCCACGGCAAGAATGGAATTCCGGCACGGAGATAATAACACCCGAGAAAGTGCGAAGACAACTCCCTCCGGCCACGATCCAGCGCGGGAGGAGGCGAAGCAAGCCCTCACGAGAGGCGGCGGGGCGAAGGTCGAGGATGACAAGTGCTTACCTCCCTCGGGAGCGAGGCAAGCCTCGGACGGCGAATTCGTCGTGCACGAGGATCCCGTCGAACAAGAGCGTTTGAGGCGCGGGCTAATAGCCCGGCAAACAGCGTAAAGAAAAAGCAGCAACGACTTCAAGCTGATCAAGACCTCTTGGCCGGCGGATGGACCGAGGTCCTCGCGGCGAAAAGTATGAACTCGAGCGCCCCTCAAAAGTTACCCAAAGCGCAAGTTGCTCCCTTGATTAGAGGAGGAAGCGTACAAACCTGCATCACCAGCGCTGTCTGGCAGACCGACCACCTCGTGGCGCGACGAGAGGCGTGCAAGCCCTCCACCAAAACCGTACCCGGCATCGCTCAAAAGCATGAAACCCACGAGGCGCGCGGACTTGCGAGATATATTGGAGGACAAGGCAAGACAATCCAGATCTATCTATGGATCACGTGGGCGCCCCAAGACCCAGAGCGAATACCGTCGCGCGGATACAACTACTCGGCGGGCGAACACAGCGGAACAACGCTCTCTCGAGCTACGTCACGATATCGCTCAATCTGAGGCGCCGCACACCGCTATGCTTCGCTGTCGAAGTAATGGATCATCAAATCACTGAAGGTTTAAACCCGTTAATATCGAATCCTCGATGGCTGCAGACCCAGCGGTTTGGATTGAGGATTATCTCCTCCATATACATATGGCCCATGGCGGCAATCTTCACGCCATCAAATATCTCCCGCTAAAGCTCAAAGGACCAGCCGGCATTGGCTTAACAGCCTGCGCAGAGTCAATTGGATCTTTGGGAGGACACGGAAGCCGCATTCCTCGACAACTTCCGAGACGCGTATATGCGACCACGAGCAGCAGATGAACTAAGCCACATAATCCAGCAGCCGGACAAATCGGCGAGCAATTACGGACCACGGTTCTTAACAAAGAAAAATCAAATCGTCATTGTCCGGATCGAGAGGCCCTCGCTGCCTTCAAACATAACATCATGACGAGTGGCTGGCCCGGCACCTAGGGCGGGAGAAGCGAAATCCATGGCAGCCCTCACATCACTCATGACCGCTTACATGCGGGAGAGGATAGCTAGCTGGCTCGCGATAACAACCTCGGCAAAAAGCGCTGGCGGTCCGGATACCAAGGACCGCAATGGCAGGTTCGCGTCGAAACAAAACAAGCGCCGCGTGCTGGCGGCGGCAATGAGGATCTGGCGATCAGCGCGGATTCGAGGCTCAAGCCAGTCAGCGGAAGAAGCCATTCAAAAGAACCACTCCGGGCCCGTCCAATTTGGACCGAATACTCGACCGCTCTGTCAAATACATGGAACCCCGAAAAGCCAGCTAACCACACCAATAGAGATTGTTGGGTATTCAAGCAGGCGAGCAAATTAATCGCGAAAATAGTGACAAGGGCTACTACAGCGATGGCGAGGAAGAGACCGGCGGGGGCGAACAACGAGAGGACAAAGGGTTCCCCCCTCAAGTTGGACGGTAAACATGATATCGCAACACATATTCCCAAGAGGGCGGAAGCATGCACTAAAGGGGCGTATCTGCGATGGAGCGATCGCCCCAAAATTCAACCCATGGTCCTCTTGCCCGATCACTTTCGATCGAAGAGACCATCCGACCGATATCGCCATGGCGGATTCGCGCGTGGTTTTAGACCCAATGGTCGATGGATTTCACCTCACGAGAGTCCAGATGGGCGGCGGCGTGCCTGAACCTGCTTTATCGAGGATACGGTCGCCAAGATGGGCATAGACCCTTCAAGGATTAAACCTACAAAGACAACCTTCAAAGCGTCATACCAGGTGTCGAGGCCAATTTTACGAGCTCGATTACCTGGAAGTGGTCTTGGATCCCGGATAATTTCGAGCGAGAGTTAATCTTGACATAGTCTCGTTCATGGCGGCTATCACGCTCTGCTCGGACGAACGCGTTTGCAAAATTCAGCGGTGCCGCATTATGCATACCTTAAGCTCAAGATGCGAGGCCCTCGTGGAGTCATCACGGTCAATGGAAACACGGGCGCTCCCTCGAGCGGAGGAACATACAATGACTCTCATGGCGGAAATCTGAGCAGCCTTTTAAGGCAATTCTCGAGTCCGGCCGTTAAGCGACGGGACGACCAAGCAACGCCGAACAACATCAACCAAGACCACAGCGCGTTCGAACGCAGCGTAGCAATGCGGCCTCAACCCCAGCCCTTGCAAAATTGTAAGACAAACTCTCCGCGTACATAATTACGCCTTGGAGATACCATGGGCATAGTGGGAAAGGCACAACCACAACAGACCCAGAGTGCGGTTCGACCACACCAGGGGCTCCCAAGTGTGTCGCTCTTTTTTCTTTTATTTCTCTCTTTTTTATACAGAACTCTGTCGTGGCGAACCTGCGAACTCATGATGCAACAGCCGGGGAAGGACAAAGGCGCGGCGAACACTCGGTGGTCTCCATCACGAGCATTAAATTTGTTAAATACAACATTCCATGGCCTACCACGGAGAGAGCCTTTAATTCGTCAATCCCTTGCTTTCCGCACTATTTGTATCATTCCGCACTCATAGCATATCTTCTCGAACAAAATGCATCACTTTTTGCCCATAATTGCATTACCTTATATATATATATATATATATATATATATATATATATATATATATATATATATATATATATATATATATATATTCATTTATGACATGTTGCACCCATTACATTTAGTGCGGCCAAATACCTGAGGGCTGATGTTCTCCGCATTATGGTGTGATAAAGTCCGACCACTTTCACAAGTCGGCACCCGAACTTATAGCATTATATGAATCGGCTCGAATCATGTCTTGGGTCAATAGTTGGGTTTGCGGCTCCCATGTTTGGCACCTTACGTTCCGTTCTATCGGCTAAGGTAGCTTTGGGAGAACCACTGCGATTGCGCCCGGTTGAGCAGGTTAACGCCTCGATGGAAAGCTAAAACTGGCTGTCATGATAAAGGCGAGGCTGGTCGCTGTTAGAGAGGTCCTTCGGGTCCTTAAAGACCTCGCCGCTTGACGAAGTTCGGATAATGTCCGATGAAGGCGTGGATAAGCGCCCTAATTGGTCCTCCGAATACTAGGGGCTTCGCGAAATTTAAAATTATAAATTCTATGGCTAAGTGAGAGTGTTCAAGCACTATAAGTCCGGTTGCCTTGTTACGTTGTGTTGGCGCCTCCTCGATGGACCCAAAAATGGGAACTAGAGTGCTCAAGTTTATCCGAACACCCGGCACTTTCGTGGCATGGGGCTGAAGCCGACGACTTGCCATCTCTCGGATTTAATAAGCGGCGCCTGAAGGTAATATTTTAAATTAACAAGCGTTGCTTAGCGCATATGAACAAAGTTTTCAGCGCACAGGATAACACATTGCGACTTTACTCAATAATTACATCCACAGGGCACTCATCCGCAATCTTGCGGGCACCCTTGAGACAGTCTTATAGTACATTTCAGGCGTCGATATTCCTTGCCGTGGTGGCGCGTCGAAGATTAGCTTCTCCGCATCCAGCTTGCCCCAATGCACCTTCTTGCGGGCAAGGGCCCGGCAAGCACCTTCAATACGGCGGGCGCTTGATAACCTCCACCGAGGGCACATCCACCAGCCGTCGCCTGGCGAGGCGAAGTAGCTCCAGGCATGGCCTTTCGAGCCATGGCGGACTATGAGGCCCTTCATGCCTGCTTTCGGCCACCTTGTGGCTCGACCAGCTGCTTGGCTGGTCGCTAGAAACACCGGATGGCGGCCTCGACATCTTGAGACCGAAGACCTTCTCGTTGAGCTCCCTCCTCGGCTCGGTAGAATCTGGCTGACATCAGACACGCTGCTGAGGCAGATCTGCAAGCATACAGAGCTCAATTCGGGTAAGTAACACGTAATTTACATTCACATGCTTGCTTTGCATGAAAAATGCCTTACCGTCGCTATCTTCCTCATCAACTCAATCTCTGAAGGGACTTATGGGCATCGGCCTTGGCAGTTTGGCACTTTCGAGGCGAGGCAAGCTCGGACTCTCGAGACTTTGAGTCACGCTCCAAACTCTCATGCTTTTCCATGAGGCACAGGAGCTCTTCTGAACCACCGCCAACAGCGCCTCTTGCTTTTCTCGCTCTGCCTGTTCGTGGCGCATTGCGTTGGCCGCGGACACGGCCTCCTTGAGTCGCCACCTCGTTCGTGGCCCTGCAGTACCCATGTTATCCTTGTTATTTTTGTTGCAACCTAAATCCTTTTACATAAGGTACAAGTTCAAAGTGGTGTTACTCACCTTCTTTGTCTGGAGCTGCTTCTGGCGCGGCCGAGCTCTTGTTCGGACCGCTCGAGCTCTGCTTCAAAGCACCGACCTCCATGATCGGTCGGCGGAGGTCAGCAGCGCAGCCTGCAACCCATATTGACATAATTTTTAGCAACCCTGCGTATATCTTCTTTTTCAGATCCTCGGTCCGGCTTTTCTTTCCGAACACGAACCGAGCATCGAGGGACTCTGTCTATGCGGTATTATATTACATATTTTTAACTTCCTACCTCAAAGCACGATAGAAGGCTCTGCGAGGCCGGTCAGCCCGCTCTTGGCGAGCTGCACCTTACGAATCACCGCACTCATAATAGTGCGGTGTTCTTCCTCGATGGGCGCTGCTGGCGCCTCAACAAGTGCCGGCGCCTCGGTTGGGCCGGAAGCCGCCGGCGTCACCAGTCTTGCCCGCCGTTCGAAGGGCGCCGGCGGACTCGGAACCACTGCGGGTTCGATATGGAGTCGGCGCAAAGTCGGGAGGGCGCCTTGTGGCGCCTCCGGGCCTCCCCGATGGGTCCCTTCTTGGGATCCCACCTCGGCGTCCTCGGTGTCGCGAGGGTGGGCGGTCGGGATGGAGTCTACATCCGGCGGAGCCAACGACCCGCTTCGATGAAGCGGGGAGATCATCATGGCGGACTACATGCAGCATGCGGCATTGGAATGACACTATGTGATGCGAGAAAAAATTATAGATCATTCAGGAATCCGGATACTTACGATCTCGTCGGAGGCTGGCCCTTGAAAACCATTCTTCCTGCCAGCGTTGATGTTGGCGGGCTGTCGAGGAATAGTCCTTCCCTCTTGGACCCTTGGCCTCCCTGTTGGGAAGCCTTCCTCTTCCTCTCTCCCTCCTGCAGGAAGAGTCCTCTTTCTCCTCCTCGTTTTGGGGAGAGTCCGCCCAGTCGTCGGACACTGGCAGGGAACTCTTCGAGCACCGTGGCCTCCTTCTTGGCCTTCTTCTCGGCACCACGTGCGGTGCGGAACCAGCAACCTCGCTGAGCGGCGTCTCTGGATTTTACGGCATAGGGCAGGCGGATAATCTGCTCCGCCTTCCTCATCCATCTGTCAAAGGAAAGGGAAATTAAAACCGCATAGAGTCAAACTATGAAAAGCAAGTGTCCGTAAAGGGTAGAATCACTTACCTCGTTGGCTTGGGCTGCGGCGAAATCCGCGATCTTGATCGCGGATCACGAAACCGGCGCCCTTGAACAACACCCTCAAGCGCCGTGCGTGCGTCGTGTCGAAGAGCTCGCTCGGCGCTGGTGCTGTTCGGATCGAACTCCACAGATTGAATGCCGCTCTTGGCATGGGAGAATCCGTGACGAGCATGACTTGGACCACGTTAACCAGCTGAGCTTCTTCACGGCTTACGGATCGGGCTTGGAGTCCGTCGGCTCCTCCGAACTACCCCAGCAAACCCTTCTCTTTCCGGGAGGTGTGCTGCGTGGGGATACCAGATCTGAACTTCGGGGCGCCGCCCATGCAGGAGTCACGCCGCTCGGTGATATAGAACCACCCGATTGCCACCCCTTGGCGGATTCCACGAAGGCCCCTTGAACCAAAGGACATGGGGCATCTTGCCCAACATGGCGCCTCCGCACTCCGGCAGGTGCCCTTCACTACCTTGACTTGACATTGAAGGTCTTGAGCCTAAGCGAAGTGGGGCTGGATCGAGAGGAAGGCCTCGCACATGACGATAAGCGCCGAGATGTTGAGGATGAAGTTGGCGCGGATCATGGAAATCCAGGCCGTAGTAGAACATGAGCCCCGGACAAAGGGTGAAGTGGAAAGCCCAGTCCAGCGGAGGAAGTGGGGAAGGAAGCGACCCTCTCATGGGGCTGGGGGTGGGGATAAGCTGCCCCTCGTCGGGCGGCCGGTCTGTGATGTCGCGGAGAGGTATCCGGCGCGCGCGGTTTGGTGATGTGCTCCTCCTTAGCGGTGGAGGCCAACCATTTACCTCCGCTCCGTACATGATCGGGAAGGTTGAGATGAGATCTGTGAACTTGGTATTTGGAGCTCAGTCTTGCGGAGATGGATAAGCAAAGGAGGAAGAAGGCGTGGGTGAGAAGGTGAATCCTTATCCCTTATATGGGCGGGCAAAGTCTCGCGTCCCCACCGGCTGGTAAAACTCGCTTATCTCCCAAGCGTCACCATCAATGGCGCGGTTGGGTTACCCGTCCGTATTGATGAGAATCCCGGATTAAGGAAACTTGATCTCTGCTTTGACAAGGCGTGCCAAGAAACCGCTTCACTAAAATCGTTGAGGTGGTAAAGTAAAAAACAATTCAAGTAATGGCTTGGTAGTGGTGTGACGTCATGCCACAAAAAGCGTCGGTGATTGAACTTGTGTATATATTATTCTCTCTACGGTGGAATGTGGAATTTATTTTGCGAGCGGACACTATCTGGTGTTCACAATCTTCTATCATTGGAGGAGGAACCCGCCTTGCAATGCCAAGCAATATCTGCGCGGACTTATCGTCATTGAAGCCTGGTTCGAGAGACTCTTGAGGAGTCTGGATTAGGGGTGTCCGGATAGCGGACTATCATCATCGGCCGAACTATCATCGGCGGACTATCATCATCGACCGGACTCCAAGACTATGAAGATACAAGATTGAAGACTTCGCCCGTGTCCGGATGGGACTTTCCTTGGCGTGGAAGGCAAGCTTGGCG
>JAHIAM010006012.1:0-48699 GCA_021605205.1 Aegilops longissima
CATGGCCCGAAGAGCAGCTCTATGTACTCGGTGCGACTCCTCAAGGAATATCGCGCCTTTTCGTACTGTTGCAGATATTTGGCCATGGATGTCGCCGTCGCTGCTAGTTGGTCCTTGTTGTAAAACCAAGGCTGTATCTCAACATCCTAGCTAGCTTCACGAGGGTGCGCCGTCTGCGATCCTCACGTGTCGGTTGTACTCCTCCATCGATCTACTTCTCCAGCACCTTCACTTTCTTGGCGGTGGTTTTTGAATGGAAGAGGAGGAGCAGCGCTGGTTTTGGATTAGAACGAGAGAGGGCGGCGCTGGTTTTGAATTTGGAACAAGAGGAGGCGGTGGTTTTGAAATGGAAGAGAAGAGGCGGCGGTGGATTTAGATTGGAGCAGGGGCGGAGGCGATGGTGGTTTAAGAGGAGAAAGAGCGGAATAAGCGGCGCTGGTCTTGGAAGTATTTTTTTGTTGTTTTGCATATTTTGGGTCAAAGTTTGACCATGTCTTGTATGTGACAAGCAAAATGTGAATGCATGTCACCAAAATTGTATCGTTTGGTTAGTATCTGAATGTACTTTCAAATTATATTATTTTTGCAGCGTATAACATATATTTTATGTGCGAAAATCATGGTCAATTATGACCCGAGAATAAAAGGGAGACTAGTTAATGTGAAGGTCGCTTTCTTAATTGAAGGGTAAATTGATTTTGATTTTGATCGATCCTGACCACCGAGCCCTCTGCCCAATCCTAAAGCTGTCGCACGCTCCTCTCCTCTTCTCCATTGCAAAACCACCTCCTCTCCTCTCCATCATCTCCATTCAAAACCACCATCTACGCCTCTCCCTCTTGATCTTCTCTATTGCAAAACCACCTCCTCTCCTCTCCATCATCTCCATTCCAAAACCACCTCCTCTCCTCTCCATCGTCTCCATTCCAAAACCACCTCCTCTCCTCTCCATCATCTCCATTCCAAAACCACCGTCTCGCCTCTTCCTCTTGATCTTCTCTCCATTGCCAAAACCACCTCCTCTCCATCATCTCCATTCCAAAACCACCTCCTCTCCTCTCCCTCTTCTCTATTGCAAGACCACCGTCTCTCCTCCCATCTTCCAAAGCTAGCACGGACCACTCGAGAATGACATCTATGGAGAGGATGCAGCAGCGAATCGAGCGAGATGGCGGCGGCGACTGAGCAAAGTTAGCCAGAGTTGAAGGAGATCCTTAGTTGGTTTGACAATGAGTGGGAGATTTCGAGGGCAGTCACTTGAGCCATGTGGCAATGTATGCGAAAAGAGCAAGGCGGCTGCGATGAGGCGGCGATGTACATGTACTCCTCGGCGGCGATCCGCGAAGTCCTCGAGTTCATCAGTATCTCCTATAGGCGATGGAAGCGAGCAGATTCGCCCAGGCGGTCGGTAGTGGTGGGTGTATGCAGGTCGAAGGTCGAGCACCGGAATAACGAATCGATCGAGTATGGTGTGCCGTTCGTGAGGTGCAGAGCAGCAGCGGAGCCCACAAGGAAATCGTTCTCCCACCGCAAGAGGAGGTCCGGATGGCGGGGCGTCGCTTCCCGCCGTTCTCCATGATTCCCTCGGCCTTCGCCTCATTTCAGCGGCGGTAGGGTTTAAGGTAAGCTTCGCACTAACCTAATCTTCCACCTGCTCATGCTTACAATCAGTGTGACAGCTAATGAAAATCATGCTTACAATCAGTCTCCGAGTACTACTCAATCACCCTAAAATAGCTCACGGACCTTTGGGTCAAAGTTGTGACACGGTGTACAAATAAAGAAAAATAGATTGGTGCTTCTTTCAGAAAAGTACTCCCTAGAAAACTGCCAATATAAGCTACTAGTATTTGGTTAGAGGATTTGCTGCGAGAAAGATCCGTCCATAGAGCGCCACACATCCCTTGGTGGTGGTGGATGCCAATCGTGCATGCAGCATGGTTGGTGTCGGTAATTTTACTTGGCACACCTTGCACTCTGCATATATGCTGGTTCCATACATACATTTGTGTAGTTCCACCAAAATGCAGATGAATAACCCTGTTTGCATAGATAATGAAAAAGCGTGATTACATTATAGTGGCACTAGTTGATGAAACACACAAAATAATAGAAGAAAATATTGCGATAGTATCATAGTATGCCATGCTGCGAGGAGAGATGGGCCTGCGACGCCTCATCTGATGCGCCTCATCTTGACATCGTCCCAAGTCTCCCAGATACACCTTACGCGAGTGATGAACATCGGTGCACAGCAGCGTAGTACAAGGCGCCAGCAGAGACATCAAATCTCTATTTTTGTACATATCAACTAAAATTAAGCACCCGGTTTGCGAAGCGGCTTAAACATTAACAATGGGACTAGTTGATGAAACATACTTTAACAAAGAAGCACTTTCTTTATCTACATTGGAAATGAAATGATAGAGATGACACTTCGCTCTATTTTAACTGTATTATTACTTCATTTTATCGGTGACACTAGGGTCGAGCAGGTGGCAAACAAAAGGTGTACCGTGCGTCATAAGGATGGAGGCCGGGGTGCTTAGGCGGGATCTTTAGGCTGGCTCTTTCGATCACCAACATGGATGATTCAATTCATGGGACCTTTGGTGCAGTTCACCTAAAATGAAGCAATGTCCCGTGAGCTAGCAGCTTCTTCTTCAAAAATTTTAAGAAAAGGGCTCCAGCCCGGTTCCATTCCATCGAGCAAAACCACGAGCTTCTTCTTCATTAGTTGCAATAAAATTGAGCAACATCAAGGTTGGTTGTGAAGCTCTGGAATGCTCAACTATAATTTGGATATCATTTGTGCAGTTCAACTAAGATCGGCGTGAAATATATCTCTGTTTGCACAAAAAGGTGGAAAGGAGGTGACTAACAAGTGATGAAACATGCATCAAATGAAAAGAAGCATGTTCCTTATCTGAATGGCAATCCTACAAGAGACGATAGCAATTTCTAAAGCGGTGGCATTGCTAGATATTAGTGTGGGCATTAGGATTAACTATGACAACCATTAAATCGACATTACTTTGGGCGCAGGAGGAGTAGGCGGACCGGGACAGTTGCATTTCTAACGAAAAGAACCAACTTATCTTAATGGGAAATTTTAGCGGGACATGTAAAGAAGTGCCATTGATTCATATTCTTGGAGGCATTACATTGAAAACAACATTGGTTTAACGTGTCCTTACTTTTAATAGTCGACTGCTACATTTTACGGTGGCATTACATAAGAGTGGCTCGGGGCAACAAACATCGAGCAGGATATCTGGGTTGGTCCCATTTTTGTTGGTATAGCCACCTTATCTTGTGTGAGGCTAGCAAATCTAGTCTTGGACTTACTCTGTTGACTTGTCCCCAATCCCCACTTTCTTTCCTTTTCAACCAATAGATCGGGTTTATATTGAGTTTGTCTGCGTTTCCCTTTATTTCCTATTAGACCTAGAGACCAGTTGGATAGCCAGGTCTACGCTACTTTTACCCCATTATTTCCTCTTTCGACCAAGTCCTAGATTAGGTAACAAATCCTCCCCACCCCCCCCTTTCTTCCTTGTTTGAACCAAGTAGTACTAGATTGAGTGCATGAACTAGTTTTACCTCTTAAGCGTAAAAAATTAGGTGGTTTTGAACAGCCAATCGATCCTATCTCGAGGGGCTGAGAAATAGTAAAAGTTACAAATGCAGCAACGTCGGGAGCTGAAGTAGAAACAAGGCGGTTTGAAGGAAGTTATACTGATGGTGGCGGGATGTCGCTAGGTGGGTGGCGGGAGGCGGATCTACCCACACTACGGCAACGAAGAAGGGTGGAGGCCCTCCCTCGCTTGATGGTGCTTGGGAGAAACGGCAAAGGCAGGCTGATCGGGCAGCGTCCGGCGGTGGGTAGAAGCCGTCGCTGAGGACAACCGCGTGAGCGTTGCACCTTCTCACCTTCCCGGCGGAGAGGATCCGGCTGGATCTGTGACCAGCGGTGGCGAGAGAGAGAGAGTGTAGCCACCGCTATCGTGTTTAGATCGGAGAGGCGAGAGCAGTGTGAAGAGAGCAACACTAGCAAGCAAGCGCGGAGGCTCCTGCCTATATAGTGGAGTAGTACTTAGTTTTCTTTTTCTACGGGGCGGCTTGACCTCGTCAATGGCGAGAAGTCTTCATGCACATGGCCGGAGGCGCGGTTGTCGTCATTTTGATCTCAAGCACGGATTATAACATATAACACGAAAAATGCCACATGACAAGAAATCATAACCTGCACTGCCCAAAGAACAACATGAATCCCGACGGACAAACTAGGCGAGGAACAAAGCTCAAATTAAAGATAAACTTCGTAGAGAAGGGTCCGTCGATAGATGTCCTAATTAACATAGCGGCTTGACCTAGATGGCAGCGAGTAGTCCTGTTCGTGCATGTGCCCCCAATGACTAGCCAACTCGGTTGTGGTTGTTTAACCCTCGCGATGATCGAAGCACATGACACATAATTTTGCGAGATGACAAGAAACCTTTTTAGATTTCTCACCACAACTACAGCCATGTACAACACAGCACTTACGATATGTAGGCGATAGCCAATCCAGGCGTGTCTACTGAAATCTGGTCACATGCATGGACGAACCGATCTTCCGTGTCTTGCGAGGATCGTCCGAGCACCAACGTGGTACAACACTTCTCTAGTACTATCGCTCGTCTCCCTCTTCTATTAAGTCACCCGACTTGCGGGGCGGGGAGTGTGCCTATGGTGGTTCTCAATTGCGTCCCACATGTGTGCGAACACAATATGGCCAGCGTTCCATTCGGAGCTGCGTGCGAACCGACCGACCCTGGGGGTGCAGCCTTGACGATGGGCATGTTGTATACTCCGTACATGTGTACCGCTTGTTTTCTAGGCGCTTTGCTCCATGGCGCAGGCGCAAACCATGGATACAAAATTAGTATCTGTATACTATTTAAAAGTCGGTAGGGGGCTTTTCCTGCCGGTGGCGGCAGGACAGTTCCGCCTAGTCGGTTCAGCAGAGGCAGCGAGAAAGCGAGGAGTAGGCTCTGCAAGCGTAGGGCTGTGTGATTTGGCAATGAGTTCTTGTTGGACAGGTGGGGCCCGTGATTTGACTTGCCATTATCATTTTAACTGCAGCGCTCTGACCGGCGTGAGTCTCCCGATTCTGACCACCTCCATGGGTGCCTCTCCAATGCTCCACCATGTAGTAGAGCTGGCTCTTGCATGAGCCCACTTCTCCACTTTTCATTGCCTCTCTTTCCTCCACATATGCAAAAATGCCATGTAAAAGCGCACTATTGGCCCTATTTGGATACTCTAACCCAGTTAGAGGTTAGAGTTAGATTCTAACCTGAACTAACGTGAACTAACTCTAGCCAAAGTGTTTGGATGGCAGGGTTAGATGGGGCGGGGATTCATGAGGCGCCTTCACGGAGGAATGGCGAGAGGATGGAGGAGAGGGCGAGAAGCTTCGAGGAAGTGGGAGAAAAACATGTTTTTAGTGATCTGAGAAGAACTAACCCAAATAAGCACCTCTTGGGTGGGTTAGATTTTTGAATGGGTTAGATGCATCTAACCCAAACTAACCCTCCTGTTTGGATATTTTTGGGTTAGTTGAGTCCAAACTAACCTAAACTAACTCTAACTCATGGATCCAAGCAGGGCCATTGTACTTACTTGCTCCTCTGGTGCTTAAGCTTGCCACATAGGCATAAAAGTCGATGTGGCAAGTTAATCAGAAGAGAGAGACTAGTTTGGTGATCCAAGGAAGAAAGCGGTGCTAAGCGTGTGTACCTAGGTGAAAAGACAATTTTGAGTCTATAGCTAATTAAATGAAGCAAACTTAGCAACACCATTTCATTGGAAGAGGTCACTCCTTGGCAAATGCAATAAATACTAGTACTCCTGTGTCCCATTATATAGAGCGTTTGTGACACTACACTAGCTAGTGTCAAAAATTCTTATATTATGGAGACGGAGAAATCTGAAAAAAAAAGATAGAGGGTAAAAAAATACACTTATAGCCAACCTTGTTGTAGTATGAGTGACTAAGTGATGACTATGTATGACATGCCAACATCGGATAGCCCTAACGCACCATGTTAAATCTCCAAGAAGCGCGACCCTTGCGGCAATGCTGACAGTCGTGGTAGTAAGCGACCATGATCGGAGCTCTTGGCAGCCTTGGATCTGAATCAAGCAGTGCATGCTAAGTTGCTGAAAATTTTAGAATAACCCTCCAGGATAGGATATTCACCCATAGGTCTAGAATCATGCCATGCAACGTTCGATCTCAGATCCAAGGGCTCTCGAAGCCCGTATCATGGGAGAATGGAAAGCCACTACCCTGCCGTTACGCGCTGGCAGTTCGCTCCTACTGTCCCTTACGTCCTTTAATACTACGGCGGTTCGCTCCTAGTCGTCCGTCCATTCACATTACGGCAGTTCCACTAATCCTAACCCTCCTCCCAAATCCATGGCGTCCCAAATCTCCCGATCGGCGGTGAGTACAAGGTTAGAACCATCACTAGCGATGAGTTTGGCGTCATCTACACCCGTTCTTCGTGACGGTGAAAGGATGCCTTTCTCGCTTGGGCGCATGTTGAAGACTCGGATGATGAGTGGGTCGCTGGGCTAGATGTTGAGTACACCACAGTCGTGGGGCGAGAGAAATATCTAAAGGACGAAGAGAGGAAGAAGCCGCCGTGATCCAGGTTTGCGTGCATGACTTATGCTTGGTCTACCACATATGCCATGCCGATGTTGAGTGCCAGTTTTAAGGACTTCCTCGAGAGCAACCTAGTCAAATTCGTTCTTGTAGACTTTGGTAACGACAAAGAAGTCTTCGTCGGATAGGCCTCGTTGTAAGGCAACACCTCGACCTCCAAAAGAATCATTGGTGTCCTCTTGTCGACCTTCAATGCTGACTGGTAGGAACCATGGTTCATCCTTAAATGCGATGGCTGGAGAAACCTCCATACGTTTCATCGTCATGCATGGCAGCGGAATGTACTAGATATAGACCACATCCATTGCTGCAATGGATGGCTACCTTTGTTTCAATATCTACAAGGGTTGGATGAAGAGCAACAGCCAAGTTGGCGGTTCAAGCAAAGAAGTATCGGCCAAGAGGAAGAGGGACAAGGGCGAAGTCGAGGCGTGGAGCGAGGACTCGAGTAAGGTGGCGATGTCGTTGCTCATGGTGGTTCTAATGAAGTGTCTACGGAATAGTTGCAAAGTTTAATTTCAGGTGTGCTTAATTTAATTTGAGGGTGTGTTGTCTTTGAGCCCCAGTAGAACTATGTTATGTTTCTTCTTGTTACTTTAACTCTTGATGAAGTACATACTAGTATTTCTTACATTTCATCTTTTAGTTGGTATAGTACTACCACTCGTTTCTTCACATTATATCATTACAATATATATGGCCAACATCATATAGCCAGCAGTTTAGTTGTCAAAAAATTTTAGGGTGCTTAGTTTTGTCAAAAGAATTCGAGGGTGCTTAGTTTTATTTGAGGGTGGGTTGTCTTTGGACACCATTATTGTGACTAGCCTTTTTAATAGTACTATATGCATAATTTGGCGTGAGCGTTCTCTATATGTACCACCTTTTTTTAATTTCAAGTTTTGCTCCATGGCGCAATCCATCGATACTACTGCTGTACAAAAGTATACATTTTTAAAAGGCTAGAGGCGAGGCAGTCTAGCTTGAGTCGGTTCCACGAGGCGAGGGCCTTTGTGATTTGTTGGCTCATTACTGCTGGAAGGCGGGGCCTTGTGATTTGACTGCTTTCGTATAAATCTGCCGGCGACCTGATCGAGGAGGAGCAAGAACCGTGAGGTATACTCAAGTTTTCCACTAGAGTAATCTGCTGACGGAGGGCGAAACTCTGACAGCCCAGTGCCATATGGCGATAAAAATGATCTAATTTGCTAGTCATCTCATTGTTAGCATTGTTCTATTCATTCCTCAAAAACAAAATCATTGTTCTATTCATGCCTCATGAGCGTGACTGCGTCTTGGTGAAACACCGAAGCAAAAGATGAAACACAGCAGCAAAAGAAGAAGGAAGATTATCACCCCAAATGATCTAATTAGCAGCGGTAAATAGCTTGCTTCTTCATCGCCTCCCGACCTCCATCTCCTTGCGTCTCCTCCGCCATCTTCTTCATTCTGTCCATGGCGGGATTTCTCGGCGAGCCTTCATCATCTGTTCCACGGCCGCATTACGTACCTTGACACGATCGGGTGCTTGATGCGAACCGCCAACTCCTCCTTACTTTCCATGATGAGGGCCTCGCAGCATCTTCATCGAGGAACTACTATTCTCATGCAGCTTCTTCCAGCGGCGTTCTTCTCCTTCAATAGGTCGATCTCGTGGAAGAGCTTTGCCTTGTCCTCCTGAAGTCGCGAGATTTGGCGGTCGCCTTCTTCTCGAGGCAATGCTCTTCTTGGCAGCATCACCAAGCCGGTCAACTCCCCTGCTGATTGAGCTCGGCGGGCATGTCGTCGAGGCTCTCCTTCAGCAACTCCATCAAGCCTTGGATGAACTCATACGCTTATTGAGGTGCTTATTGAGCTGATCGGGCATGCCGTCGAGGATAACGACTCCAGCTCCCCGGCTCGGCATGTTAGCCTCCATGGCTAGAGCGCTCCGGAGCCATCGCCTGCCGTGAGAGATCTTTGAGGTCTCTGCGTGGCGGCGAGCCCTCTCTTTTTCGCAGCCTTGGTTGCCGCTCCTTATTACAGTAGTTCTCGACCTAGAGCTCTGCTCACCGGCCATAGCAACAATGAACGAAGAAGAAGCACTTATGAGGAGGAAAGGTAGAGTAATTTTCGGTTAGGTAGTTCCCTTTTATAACCTAAGTACTAGCACTAGTAGTACTAATACCTGCATAGTGGGAACACGTTCAGGTTTGAGTGCGTACTAGTAGGTGTGAGCAGGCTTTGAATGTGATGGGAACAAGGTAAAGATTAATTGATGGTTTTGGTTTGAGGCGAAAGCGGCTCGATGAGTTTAGCGGAACATAAATTTCAAGTACTACACTGCTCAAATCGTAAATATTATGTTCTTGTCAAAAATGGCACAAAATCTGAAGGAGACCAATGGAAGTACTACTAGCAACCACGATTTAACTACTCGCATGCTGTGATGGAGTAATAATGTCTTTCTTCGCCCTCCGTCCACTCAATTTGCATCGCTGTATTAATTGACCATCAATGAAGTGAAACGACTTTACGCGTCAAATTATCACATGGGGTGGATCTTGGTACAAAATTCGTCCGCCCGTGTACCCAGCGTGTGCGTGCGAGGAATGAGTGCGTGCGTGGCGTGCGTGCACATCTTAAACCGTGCATGTACCGCCGATATGGCTCGGGGAGGATGAGTACATTCTTACGGAACCAGCAACGCGTCACTGTGATCAATCCATGCAAGGAGAGTCGCGACAACGCCTCCACATGTGCCAAGTGGCTTCATGAACTGTAAGAGACAACATGTAGCGTGCCATTGGTATTCTAATTTAGTTTTTGCACATACTAAAAAGTACTAGTAAGGTACCGTGCATTGCCGCATCAGATTACAACCAAATTATGAATAAATACCACACTATAGCATGTAAGCTCTGAGTCATATATGCATGATGTAGCCCTTCGTTTAATTCTTATAGTTCATCTCATTCAAAATCAATTAGTTTTTATAAAAAAAGCTAAAGCGTGTGAATAGGAAAAACATGGGATTATAGTGGAATGTAGTCTTGAATCCTCTGAGGTTGTCACGAGTGTTTGATTGTGCATAGAAAAAGCAGAATTCTTTCAAAGAGGTTTGAGTGGATGGGATGTTTCCTATGAAATCTAGTGCAAATGAATCATATGGAAAAATTCCTATGGTTTACAATCCTACGAATCAAACAACCAAGATAGGAAAAATTCCTAATGATTAGAATCCTCCAAAATTCCTTTGAGAATCCTTTGAATCAAAGAAGCCCTTAATCTATTTTATGATTCATGGAATTGTGTGTTGTAAAGCATAAAGTAAAAACAAATAATGGCAATTCAACTAGAAAAAAAGTTTGGGCAGTTATGATCGGAAGATTCTAGAACAAAGAGAACCCTTTGTTGTTTTGAGGTTTGTGCATTATGCTTAAGTTCAACCATGGAGTCGCTAGATTGTACATGTGGCAAAATCCGGTGGGGGCTAGAAGATGGTGCGAGGGCGAGTGGAGGAGACTATGAAGGAATGCACAAGTGCGAGATCGATATTTAGAGAGAGGCGAACCGTGCTCTGTTGCCTTGATGGCGAACCATGAAAATAAATGAGCTAGGGGCCAAGCATTGCTAATCCTTTCGAGGAGGTCAATTCATGAAATTAAACCTTTTTAGCAGCAATTGTCTAATGATCACATTCATATTAGCCTCGATATATAGTGATGTTAGGGGCGAGGGCCCTTACCTTTGTCTTACGCCATTATTGTGCGCCTTGAGAGATGAAGCGGAAGGCATGGATGATGAGAGGGGCGTTGGATATATAATTAATGTGGGTGTATTAGCTATTTATGTTAATCCTATATAGAGAGGTATAGATTGATCGATGTGGGCGTGGGAAGAGGTGAGACCTCACTTGGATATATCGATTGATCGGTTTGTGTGAAAACTATGAAAGACCTAGCTATATACACACATACATAGAGGAACATCGATCGTTGTGCATGCAGCGTGAGAGATAAAGAATGCCCGATATGATGGAGGGGGATGTGTGTGGGTGTGTGCCTTCATGGGAGACCGACCTGAAGAAAAAGATTGCATCGCGTGCGATGGATAATGCCATTTGGTAGTGTGTGTGCATGCATGCGAGAGAGAAAGTTAGTGGTACAATTATAAAGAAGACTACTGTGTGGGTGTAAAAGAATAGGTGAGGTCATAATCAATGTAAGTTGAATTCAAATATTTGAATAAGAGATCCTGATGTTTGAAACCCATGCATGCATGAATATAACGGAGATCTGCGGTGTGGTTTGGAAGCGAGCATGTTGTAATGTATACACATTGAACAAGGTCAGACTGATTTGAATTTGAGATACGATGGCAGACATCATTTGCCCATGTCGCATCCGTGCATGGACACACTATTCTAATTGGAGATGATGGTGACTTTACATCACATATCTATATCTATACCCTATATATATATATATATATATATATATATATATATATATATATATATATATATATATATATATATATATATATATATATATATATATATATATATATATTTATATTTATATATATATATATATATATATATATATGTGGTAACTTTAACTTTGAAAGATGGTGCGTTGGATGGCGAATCCGATTGTCCAAAATGGCAAATTTGAGCACTATTGGCGTTGGATATCATCTAGATTCCACCAGATTTAGCCACATGTATAATCTAGAAGACTCCATGGTTGAACTTAAGCATAATGCACAAACATCAAAACACAAGCACTTCTTATTTGTTCTAGAATCTTTGTATCAGAATTGCCCAAATGTTTTTCTACATGATTTGCCATTATTTGTTTTTACTTTATGTCTTACAGCGCACAATTCCATGAATCTTAAAATAGATTAGCTTTCTTATAAAAACTAGATGATTTTGAATGAAATGAACTATAAAATTAAGCGAACATCTACATCATGCATATATGACTCAAAGCTTGCATGCTATAATGTGGTATTTATTCATAATTTGGTTGCCAAATCTCATGCGTGCAATGCTGCGTGTACCTTACTCTAGTCTAAATGGTGTTTGTGTGTGTGTGTTGCGTGTTGAGGTGCAAATTGTCTTTTTTGGTACACGTTAAGCTTGTTCTTCCGAAATTTCAAGCCGCGCCTTGTTATGCGAAAATTGAAGCTAAGCGTCTCTGTCTATCGTCTTTGAAACTCCGCCTCTTCAACCCAGCGCCTTGTTAGCCGAAATATTTAAGATATATCTTTGTCTCGTTGTGCTCCGACAACTCCCTCCATCTCAACCCGCGCCTTGCTATTCCAAAATTACAATGCGGCGAAAACTCCACCTCTGTGAAATCGACACACGAAATGCCCATGGTACCCTTGAACCGAAAGAACCGCCTCAAATCGGTGGGGGTACTTTCGTAACTTACCCACATTTCGGACAAGCGGCGTCTCTAAGCCATGGTTCCCCCTGCCATCCCATCCGCCCACCCATTCATACACGAGGCCGCTAAAACCATGCGCGAAACCCCACCCTGCTCGTCCGCCACCCGGCCAGGGCATCTTCCCAACAGCGTCGTCCACAGCAACACCTCGGCGTCCCTCATCCACCATACGGATGAGGATCCGTCGTCGATCTCATCGTCCCGCGGTTCAGCCACCCCATCCTCCACCTCCAAGGAGCTGCCCGGCGTTCCCCTCGTCTTTGGCGCCACCTCCATTCCCACCACCGTCTTCACTGCACCACCGGAAGAGCATCATCATCACCGTTTCCTCGGATGAAGCTACGGCCTAATCAGGCGCCACCAAAGAGATTGTACACTAATCGCTGCATTTTCTTCTTGATTCGATCTCACGGTGCTGCCGGCGCTCGGTCTTGAGCCCGACATGGTGCAGCTCCATCCGCGGCGTCGCCAGCTAGCCGAGGGAGGCTGGTCGTGTCCCACGAACACCCTCGGGACCTGGGTCCCTTGTAGTTCGGGGCGGAGATTGCACAAAGGCGGATCGGCGATGCACTGCAGCGGTTGCAACCCGGGCTCTCGGAGATAATACTCCTCTTGCTGCTTTGTGGATTATCTTGTGGTCTTGCTAGGGAGCAATGGGAGCTACAAGACCTAGCACGAAGTGTAGTTTCCTCTGAGTATGATGAACTAAGCAGACTGGACCGACAGACCCCAAAGCAGACCCTTTCGTTGCACTTGGGCCTCCTTTTATAGGCACAAGGGGTAAAACGATAAAAACATAGGTTGGTACACGCTTTGTACAGTGTACAATAATCTATACCTAACTCGTGACAAGGGACAAGAGTCATCAATGCCCGTCTCGATCATTCCGAAGCGATTATGAGGACCGTCAAGTGCGCCTCCGTTTGCCACGATGGTAGCCTGTCGGCGCCGGCTTGCTCGATGCTCCCGCTGGCTGCACAGACCCGTCGACCGCGTGCACAGGAGAGCCCGTGGTGACCGTTGGCGGGTGGTGGAAGCGGAGATGAAGAGGTTGCCGCCCGGCAAAGCGCCTTGCATGCGAGGAACCTTATCGGCAGAGGGCCAGCGCCCGCAAAGCTTCTTCGGCAAGCTCCTCTTGCAGGGGCCTTGTTCCTTGGCATACTGAGTGGCCTTCCGGCAAGCTCCTCTTGCGGGGCCTTGATACTTTGTTCTTGAATGGCTCCAAAGGAGCGGCTGAGATCTTGGCGGTCATCGGGCCAGCCCTGGTGGGGTGCTGCAACTGTCCGTGCGAGTTTGGGATACTAGGGTACCCCTACTCTAGTACACTGACAGGGAGCCAGGGACTGGGCCACCTACAGCGCCAAGCTACTGTTGGGCCAGGGCCCAAAAGCAGTCTGCAGAACGCAGCGTGGTCTTGATTCGCGTTTTTGCCTTGGACCCACCACGTCTCCCACAAGCAGCGCGCACGGACGTGGCGTCATGGGGAGATCGTGGGGCTTTCTTTAATGGGAAAAATCGGGCAGCCCGTCCCTCTCCCTTTATAAGCGGGGAGCGAGGCAGGGCAGCCCACTTGCCCTTCTGTCACATCGAAACCCCGTCGCTTTTCCCTTCCTTCTTGAGCCCAAAGGAGGCAACGCTCCGCCCCCAATTGCCACGGTGCCACCAACGTCGTCGGCTTCCTCCACCACCACTCCCTATGGCTCGAAGGCCGATAAGGGAAAAGCGTGAAATCGGCCGGCGCGGCGGCTCGCGGCTTCTTGGAAGAGCAGGCCCTCTTGATCCCTGCTCAGCGAGGAAGGAGTTGCGGGAGCTGTACTATCTCTTACAGTCGGCGGAGACCCGTGCGCATCTGCGCAGGGTCATCTCCGCCACCACATCTGCTAAGGTCTCCATGGTACCCTTCTTGTGATTTTCTTACAGTGCGAGGCTCTGCCCTTTTCTAATTATACGTGATGTCATGAACACATATGGCCTCCGCCTCCTTGACTTCACCCCCAGCGCCATCCTCACCATGGCCGTTTTGCACATCTCTGCGAGAACTTTGTGGAGGTCCACCCAAGCGTCGCACTCTTCGCCACTACTTCTCACCCGTGTAGAGAGAGAGAGCCGCTTGGAGGAATTGCATGGACCTCTAGGATCGGCAAGAAGGCGTATCTTGGCGGAGAGTTCTTGACAAGTGGGAGAGTGGAGGGCTGGTGGTCTTTGGATCTTAGAGGAGGAGCCACAGCCTTTTCTTGCCTAGCGCCAAGACCCCCATAGTTGCGGCAGCGATTGGAGCAACTTGGCGGCTGGAGGGCGACAAGTTGAAGATTGCCACGACTAGGATTTTTGCGTCTCCGGCAGCGAGGGCTTACGTAGGAGCGGTTAGCGCGGACTTCGCCGCCGCTGCATTGCGCCCTTGCGGGAGAAAGGAGGCCTGCTTGAGAATTCGAGAGCGGCGGATATCATGAGGCTGCGCCCAGTCTGAATTGGAATTTCACTACCTTGGAGCTTGGCGGCATGTTGCGGGAGCTGTTCAAGCTGAAGCGGATAACCACTGGATGGTGCATGTTGCGAGGAGTTGTGCCCTTGTGCAACAACTCGTCGCTTGATAGCATCCAGCGATAGTGCCGTTGTGCGATTCCCATGGGATCGTTCAACTGGCGGGAACGGCCGATGACATAGTGCAGCAGTTCTTGACAACTTGGTTGAAGTGCCGATCCGCCCGATGAAGAAGCGGCTCACCGCGACACCAGGATCGGGAGATGGCGCGCCGCCCTAAGGTTGGAGGAGGCTGCGAGGCTGCTGCCGCCAGCGCGTTTGAGGTTCACTATCGAGGAGGCGAGAGAGGGCCGGCGGCAAGCCTTGCCGACCGAGAAGAGTTTGTCGGTGAAGAGGAGCAGGCCGAGCCGACAGCGAACCAGCGAACCTGCGGCGCCTCTCCTCCGCCGTCAAGTAGCCTGCCGTAGGAGAGCCCGCTGCCCGCCAAGGAGGCGCCTCGGAAGATCGAAGTGGCGGGGGCACTCACGGTCCAACAGCCGCCTCGCCGCCCAGCCAGCGCTCCACCGCGGCAAGCCTTGTTGCCAGCAGGAGGCGCCTCATTCCGCGGCAGTGGCGCGAGGTCTTCAGGTCGCGGCCCTGCACCCGCCAAGCGTCGAGAGAGTCTTCTCCCCAATCCGTCGCGCCCGGAGCAGAGTTTGATCTCTCCGCCCTCAGCTCCGAGGAAGAAGAGGAAGAGTAAGATCTTGTCGCTGCTATTTGTAATCTTCAATTTATTGCTTTATCTTATATCGTGGGTTCCCTCTGAACCTTCTTCTTGAGGCGTTAGCTCGAGAGGCGCCCGAAGAGGAGCCAAGGCGGCGGTGGTTGTCGCCTCGATGATGACTCCCACAACAGCAGAGAACGCGTCCGAGACTCCCTTGCGGATCCGGCAACCCTTCAACAGAGCAGCCCCGGCTGGCCCCGCGTAAGTGTGGTATACTTCTCATGGTTAGGCGTGCTTGGGTGCTTTTCCGTTCTTGATATCTGGTTTGTTGAATTTTGTAGGAAGCGAGCAGCCACATCATGGGGCACGCAGGAGGCTACTCCGAGGTCCAGCCTCATCGGGGAGGCCGGAGGTCACTCCCAGAAATTCTGCTTGCTTCAACTCGCCAAGGAGAATTCTCCGCCAAGGGAGGCGCTCTCGGCAAGGAGGCCTCTCCAGACAAGGGAGCTTCCCGACAAGGGCTAAGCGCCCGGCGACCCTCCGGTGGTGGAGACCGGGGCAACAGACCCCACTGCAGGTAATCTTCTTGTTTGATAGTTTCCCTTGGGTTCTTTTCTTCCGTTTTTCTCTTTCGAATATCTGCTTGATTTGTGCTTTCTTCTTCTGACCATCAGATCCATCTGCGGAGATCGATGGGCCCAGGGCTGCCGGCCTTGAGAGCGCTCATGGCGACAATGTCGGCGCCGCCAACATGGAGGAGGGCTGGCCAGCCGGGCCCGCCCGTGAGGAGCTCTTGAGGCCCGAGTGCAGAGGTGGGAGAATCTGGCGTCTGCCCAGCGGCCGGAGGCCGCAGGAGGCGCCAGCGCTACCGACCGCCGATCCCCGCCACCGATGCTGCACTAGACTCAGAGCCCCTAGCCCGGCGCCTACACGAAGGCCGGAGGTATCTTCATCAAGCTCCATGGGCATCAAGCTCCAGGCACCGGCGAAGGAGACCTTCGATCGGAGATGCTTGCCTCTGCCGGGCTGTCGCTGGTTGATGCCCAGGCAGCAGCGATGGTGAGCTGAGGAGGAGCAGCTGCTAAGGAGGTTGTTGTCGCTCTACGCTCGACAAAGCCAAGCTGGAGTCGAGGAGGCGCTTGTCGCGGGCGGGAGCTAATTGGAAAGCGTCGGAAAAACTCAGCCGCGCCAACAAAGAGACTCTCGGGATATAAGCGGAGGCGGGAGCAACTTCTTTGAGGCGCCCGGCCTTCATCTTGGAGAAGGCGAAGTCGAAGAGCAGCGAGAGCTTGCCGGCGAAGCTCTCAGCAGCGAAGGTGGTGGCGCGCGAAGATCAACCTCGGCAGCTATGAGGAGGATCTCGCGTGGCAGCAAACAGATTAGCGAGGCCGCCGAGGAGGCAAAAGATCTTGCTGCGGCTGCTAAGGCCGCCGAGAGGGTGGAGGCGAGGTGGCTCGGTGGAGTCCACCCTCCGAGAAGAGTCGAGGAGGTCGCCGGGTTGAGCATAGCGTGAGAAGGGCAGCTTATACCCTCGGCGAGCTACAAGGCCGTTTTGCTGAAAAGATCAAGAGCTCGATGCCGCCAAGGACTCCAAAGGCGGATCTGGAGCTGAAATTGACCACCTTGCGGAGGCGTTGAGCAGCGCCAAGGAGGCGGGAAGCAGGCCTCTTGGAAAAAGATCAAGGCCACCCAGGAGTTCTTGTCGAATGCCATGACCGCCCAGAATAATCTTGAGACAGCATAATGCATTGGACGAAGGTCTTGTGGACACCGCCCCGGCATCCATAATGGTGATGGGTTGGGGATAGCAGATCTTGGATATTCCGCAGCGAAACTCCAACCCAGCGTCAAGCTCAGCCTATTCTTCAAAGGCGTGTTGGCGGGTATCCGGCGGCTCCGGGAAGAGGTTCGAAACAGCTGGCGGAGGAATCCGCATGAAAGCATCTTAGAGGCTCTCGGAAGGTGTTGATGAAGGTGGCCTTCCGTAACCCGGCGTCGACTTCACCAAAGCCCTCAAGTCCTGCCTCCATCCGCCCGATGTTGAAGCGCTCAAGGCCCTTATCGCACCATTGTGGACGAGGGTGGCGGAGTTAAGAAGGCTCGAGGCGGCCGTGTGGACTAGGTCGCCAAGTCTATCTTTCTCTTGTCGGCTTGTAGATCATGTTTAGGTAAAAGTCCATTAGACCGCGACAAGTTATTATATAATATACACTATCTTAGGCCATCGAATGCCTTTGTTACTTCCTTTACTCGACTCTTGGCTTTGTATGTTACTGCCCTCGCTTTTCAGGGAAACTTGCGGTCGCGAGCACCCTTGCATGGCCTTGAGTCGCGGAACTTCAGCAGCCTCTTTGGCGGGGTCGCTACCGACAAGCAACCTTGTGCGGACTAGCCGCAGCTCACTTAAGTTGTTGGCGGACTCGAAATAAAGTAAGGCGCAAGCTAATCATGATCGGTTCCTCAGCGCTGAGTTTTCCATACAAAGTACTATCGTTAGGAAGATAACTTAAAAATTTAAAACTGAGTCGTTTAAACTTAGCAACTTAGCTTTTCTATTGTCCATTTTCCGGCAAAGCGGCAGTTCCTCGGCGGCGTTTGGCGGCCCACCATATCTTCTCCTCCCCCGGTGAACTTGTGGGTGGATGAACCTTCTTCTTGTTTGAGAAGAAGAAGAAAATAAAGTTATGGAGCCTAATGGCTCGTCATCGCTTCAGGGCGGATGCTGCACAAAATGTTAGTAAACACATGCATATATGATTATGAGGGCATGTATTGACAAAATGTGCGCAACACATAAACTACCGATGCCGCAGGGGTCTGCGCCCGGCTTTGTACAAAGGATTACATGCAACAGCGGCAAGACTTGTACAAAAGGGTGGTTGCGAGCAGGTTAAAACAACCCGCCTCATGGGTAAAACTTGCGAAGATGCTCTATATTCAGGAATTACTCACGGAAGGCCATCTTGGTCTCAAAGCGGACAGCGCCGGGCCTAGTACTTCGTTTCACCCGATAAGGGCCTTCCCACTTGGCGTCAACATTTGGAATTCTTGGCGGATTGAGCGCGAAGAACAAAGTCGCCTTCCTCGAAGCTTACGGCATTAACTTTGCAGCTATGGTAGCGGCGCAAAGCTTCTGCTGGTAACGAGCAGCTCGTCTGGCAGCACTGAAGGCGATCTTCCTCGAGGGCAGCGTGTCATCTTATCGCAGCTGCTCTTGCTCAAACTCATCATAGCGAGCACTTTCGAGGTGACCCGTACCTGCAGTTCCGTGGGAGAACTGCCTCTGCTCCATAGACTAGAGCAAAAGGTGTGCGGCGGTGGCTCGATTTGGCGTCGTCTGATCGACCAAAGAACCACCGGCAGCTCCTCGATCGATTCCTTCCACACTTGCGCGGCTGTCGAAAGTTACGGTCTTGAGTCCTCGCAGCACTTCAGCGTTTGCTCTCTACCTTGACCATTGCTTCTCGGATGAGCAACGAAGCAAAGCAGATCTTGGCGCCAAGATCTTGGGCGTCTTGCATGAAGGTGCGGCTCGTGAAGCTGTGTGCGTTGTCGGTGATGATCGGTTAGGAATCCCAAAGCGGCAAACAATTGACTGAAGAACTTGGCGGCTGTGTTGTGCTGTCACCTTCCTCACTGGTTCCACTTCCGGCCACTTTGTGAACTTGTCGATTACGACGTACAAGTATTCAAAGCCCCGACAGCTCGGGGAAGGGCGAGATGTCGACCCCGGACCGAAAAGGGCGAGGATAAAGGGATCGTCTGGAGAGCTTGAGCTGGTTGGTGTATCTGTTTGGAATGGGCCTTGCGCTTCACACTTGGTTACTTGTGCGATTGCATCTGGAGGCTTCGGCGGAAGAAACCTTGCGGAAAACCTTGCGGCAAGTGCTCTTCTTGCCGATGTGGTGACCACATATGCCTCCATGTATCTCTGCCAGCAGCACATCCATCTTCCGGCAAATACACTTCAATTTCACACGTTGAGCCTTCTTACATGCGGGATGTTATCAACAAACTGGTACATACTTATTGCCGGGCTACTTTTCCGCTTCTTCTTGCTCTTGGGAAGTTCTCCATGCTGAAGGAAATGGGCGATTTGCTGTGCCCATGCTAGAGCTTGAGGCTCGACAACAAGGACTAAAGGCTCTTCTATCACTGCGGGAACATCGGCTTCTATGGCGAGAACTGTGGGTGCGGAGCTTGATGATCCCGGCAAGCTTGGGAGCTAAACTTGTCGGGGCGTTTGCTTCAGCGATACAAACTGCATGGTTTGTCGGACATACTGCTCCTCGGTGATATTCGCGTTGATTTTAGGGACCTTCTTGGGGGCGGCTTGAGAGCTCTGCGGAAGGTAGTCGCCCGAAACCAATTTTCTCTTCTTGCTCACATCTGTTGATGGTGTTCACGGTTGGCTGAGTCAGCTTGAGCACAAAATTCCTGGTTCCACGAGGTAACTTAAGTGCGGCACATTTGGAGAGGCCATCAGCTATATCATTACGAGCTCTTGGGCGTGTTCCATCTGCGAGCCTTCAAAGTGCTCTTCTAGCTTTCTCACTTCATCGGCGTAGGCTTCCATCAGCGGACTTTGATAATCTTTATTTACTTGTCGGACGACAAGTTGTGAGTCCCGACAATGAGCTTCTTGATCCCAAGGTCTACGCAATCCTGAGACCGGCAAGCAAACCTTCATACTCTGCGGTATTGTTTGTTGCTTGTTCCTTGGGAAAGTGCATCTGGACTATGTACTTGAGATGCTCTCCGGTGGGTGCGATAAGCAACGCTTGGCACCGGCGCTTCTGCGAAAGCACCATCAAAGTACATCAGCCACTCTTTATTTGCCTCTTTAGTGGGGATGCCGTCTCTGGAATTTCTTCATCTTGCGTTGGCGTCCACTCAGCTATGAATTCGCCAATGCTACTGCTCTGGATAGTTGAAGTGCTTTCAAACTTGAGGCCAAAGCAGCGGTTCCGGTGCCCACTCGACAATCCTGCCTGTTGCTTACGGATTTTGCAATATCCTCTTGATTGAAGCGAGTGACAAGCTGTTATCTCGTGTGCTTGGAAGTAATGGGCAGCTTTCTCGAGGCCATGAGGAGGCGAAAAGCAACTACGCACACCAGAGTACCTTGACCTAGCCCCTGCGAAGGGCCGACAAAAAATGGTGGGCGCTGCACCATCCTTTTTTGTATCTTGCCGCAACCTGCGCTGATCCGTCCTTATCGGGACGAGCTTGTGGCGAAGCCCCTTGCTTGTCGCTGGATCGCCTGCCTCGGTTGCGGCTCATCATCGCCTCCCTCTCCGCTACTAACGCAGCACTAACCACTTGATTGGTTGCCGCTATATCTGGCAACAACTTCTCTTGTGGCCTAAGCGCGACAAGTATTGGAGGCGGAGGACGGTATCTCTTCAAGTCTGCAGCGTAGCCTCCGCCCGAGGAGTCCATTGCATTGGACCTGCCTTTTTCAAAATCTTGAAAAAGCGGCAGGGGCGTTCAGCGGACTTAGAGATGAACTTCTTGAGAGCAGCCATGCAACCGGCAAGTCTTGACATCCTTGCGCTTTGGTGCTTGATCTGCTCAATGGCCTTGATCTTGTCGGGATTGGCTTCAATTCCCGGCTGAGACACAAAGAACCGAGAAGCTTGCTGGAAGTGACTCCAAACCGCACTTCTCGGGGTTGAGCTTGAGGTTGATCTTCTTGATTTGTAAATGTTTCATCAAATCCTGAACCGAGTTGCTTTGTCCTTGCTCTTGACCACTATGTCATCCATGTATGCTTCTACATTTACGTGTATCTATGGTTCAAAGGCATCATGGACTACCCTTGCAAAGGTTGAACCGGCATTCTTCAAACCGAAAGGCATCCGTATGAAGCGGTATGTGCCACATGGTGTAATGAATGCGGTTTTTCTTCATCCTCTTACGCCATGAAGATCGATGATATCTGAATATGCATCAAGAAATGAAAGCAGATCACATCCAGCCGTGGAGTCAACAATCTGGTCGTCTGGCGGCAAGGGAAATGGGTCTTTGGGACAAGCTTTATTAACATCAGTAAAGTCAATGCAAAGCCTCCATTTCCCATTAGCCTTGCGTACAACTACCGGATTGGCCAACCACGTGGGGTGAAGGACTCCTTTGACAAGCCCTGCCACTTCTAATTTCTTGATTTCTTCTGCTATGAACTCTTGGCGCTCCACTGTCTGTTTCCTAACTCTTTGCTTGGCGGGCGCGTGAGACGGACAGCTAGGTGGTGCTCAATTACTTTCACAGGAACACGGGGATGTCGGATGGTTTCCATGCAAACACATCGACATTACGCCGTAGAAAGCAACTTGAGCTTCGCCTTCCTATTTAGGATCAAGCGTGGCGATGGTGAAGGTATCACGGTGCCGTCCTCATGGCGGGCACCTTCTTGGTCTTTGGCGGAGCTGCCATCGTCTTGTTGCACTTGCGGTGGAGCTCGATGGTGCGTCCTCGGCGGTGGCGCAGCACTACGAAGAGGTGCGCTTGCGGAGTGGAGCAGCGAGCTCTTGCGGACCTGGTGGTCTTCTTCTTCCCCGGGAGTTTCAGTGATAAGTGGTTTGCTATCTGTCGCGGCTGCTGCATCCCGGTAAATCTTGTCGTATGAGATAAGTGCATCTTTCTTGTCTCCATGGACAGAAATAGCGCTTATCGGGCGGGCATCTTAGTAGGTTGTAAGCATAATGAGGCGGCCATGAACTTGGCGAGTCTTTGGGCGGCCAAGTATGCCATTGTAGGGCAATGGGAAATCGGCGGCGTCAAGCGTGACCCTCTCGATTCTGAAGTTGAGCTTCGCTGCCGAATGTTACCGGCAGCGTGATCTTCCCTTTGGGCTTGCTCCTTCTGGGTTGATTCCTTGGAAAGTACCGGTTTCTTGAGCTCGCTGTCGAGGATTTGAAGCTTTTGGAGCCTTGTGGGGAGATTAGATTCAGGCGGCCCGCCGTCAACCAACATCTTTGTGACCTTGAGGTTGCGGATGGTTGGTGAGACCAACATCGGCAAGCACCGACCGCGGTGATGCGATCGGGTGGTCCTCAATGTCAAAGATGATGGGCGTCTTGGACCACTTGAGGAGGTTTGCGTGACTCTATGGAGGTTACGCTGCATTGACCTCACGCATCCATTGCTTGAGTTGGCGGTCGAGGTATGCGAGAAGCACCACCGTCAGCGCCAAAGGACCTCTGTTGCCTTTTGAAACTCTTGCTCGTCGCTTCATCGTCCTCCATGTCCTCGTCATCTTCATCTTCGTCTTCTTCCTTGTTCGGCCGCGAGGAGTCTGTCTCCTTGCCGCTGCTTTGTCTTCTTGTGGCGTCCTCCCGACCGAGTCTTTTCTTACTTGCTGCACCTGCACCTTCTTGGGCTTTCTCCTTGTCTAGCCGCTTCGTATTCAGCTCTCGTAACTCAACAAGCTGCTCGACTTTCTTGCAGCTCTGGAGATCGTGGCCCTTAGTGCGATGGATTTTCTGATGCGGCTTGTTGGGCTGTCGGGCTTGTCGTGACGCCACGACTTGGCGGTCGGTGTCAGCAACAACCTCCTTGCGAGCCACCAGCCTTAGCTTTGTTGGCGGCACCATCCTTGCGGACTGCTCGACAACTAGTACTTCTTGGTTTTCTTCATACATTATTTAGCCTCCGGCTATTCCTTGCAGGGCGATCTCCTCCTTGTCGGATTCTGCTCCCACATTCTCTCACAGTCTTCTTCCTTCTTGGTAGCGTGCACACTTGTCGGCCGGGGCATAGAGCTGTTGGCGTCTTTCACCTTGCACCAGCCATCTCCTCCCTCATCCTGCGGTTTCGTACATTACGATGGAATGCCTTGATCACCCTTGGCGGGGTGGGCGTCGGGGATGTTGTAGTGCACTCGGCTGAATCTCTGGATGAACTTGCGAGGGACTCTCCCTCATACGGGCAAGCAGGTGGAGATCACTCTCCTGGCCATGAGGCTTGTGGCACGCTGTGAAAGCGCCAACAAAGCTGGTGGCACAAATCTGCCAAGAAGAAATAGAGCCATCCGGCAAGTGCATGAGCCAAGATCGGCGTTTGGCTTGAGCACGAGGGGAAAGTAGTTGGCGAGGATCTTGTCGTCGTCCCCGCAGCTTGCACCGCGATGGTGTAGATCTTGAGGAACTCCGATGGGTGTGTCCTGCCATCATACTTCTCGGCACATCAGGTTTGAAGTTTTTCTTGTCAGACCACGGACTTGCCGCAGCTCACAGTGAGCGCAGGACAACCCACCGCGTCTGGCAAATCGCTGGCTCCCTGGCGCATGCATATCGGCGATGGGCCCGGTAGCGCTGGTCGGATTGGCGGGCTTCTCTTGGCGCTTCGATCACGGGTTGGCGTCTTCTTCTTGCCGTTCTCGAAGAACTTGGCGTTAGTCGCGACAGGCTCGCGGATCCGGCAGCAGCTGTGGAGTCATTTGTCGAGGTGGATCCGGCGAGTCGGCGAACTTAACCCGGGAAGGGAGTGCATGGTGGGTGCACCCCGCAAGTCTAAATCGCCATCGGCTCGCGCCTTATCGCCTTGCAGCGGCTCGAGGCACTTTCGGTTGCAGAGGCGTCGCCGTTAAGCGAAGCCGATGAGACTACGGTGTAGCCCTCCATTACGTCGACCTTATCGGCCGTTGGAGGGTAATCTAAAGCAACTGAGCTCTAGCCAAGGCTTCCGCTGGTGTGGTTGGCGGCTTAGCGGCGTGCGGAGGCGAAGAAGCGGGATGTGCTCGGACTCTAACCAAGTTAGGAGGAGCAGCATCCATTAGCGACCATACTCGCTTTCGTACCAGCATCTTTGGGGTGCATGCTTGGTCTCGAGAACCTCGGGATCCTCGACAGCCTTGATCCAACGGCGTATGGTGCCACGAGCATCATGGCGGCTGTCGGTCGCGCCTCCTGCGAAGGGCAGCGGTGCGGACTCGGACGCCCGGCGCTTTGTGCTGCCTTGTCCTTGGACCCGGCGGCGTTGTGGGCTCTCGGCGATGCGGTTCCTCCGCAGCGTTTCCCCCACCACCTGGCTGCTCCGGTGGTGGTGGGTTCAACAGCAGACGGCTCTGCTGCTGGCGAATTTCTTCTTGGCGCCATGTTGGTGAAGATGTCGATGAAGTTGCTTGTGTGACCGCGGATCGGGTTCACACAGCCTCGATCCCCCTACTGGCGCGCCAAGATGTCGGGAGAGGCTGGTCGTGTCCCACGAACACCTCGGGACCTGGGTCCCTTGTGGTTCGGAGGGCGGAGGTTGCACAAAAAGCGGATCGGCGATGCACAGCGGATTACCCAACCGGAGCTCTCGGGAGATAATACTCCTACTGCTGCTTTGTGGATTATCTTGTGGTCTTGCTAGGGAGCAATGGGAGCTACAAGACCTAGCTTTGAGTGTGGTTTCCTCTGAGTATGATGAACTAAGCGGAGCTGGACCGAACCAGAACCCCAAGCGAACCCTTTCTCGTTGCACTTGGGCCTCCTTTTATAGGCACAAGGGGTCACCACATGTGCTAAGTAGACAAGGGTAAAACAGTAAAAACATAGGTTGGTACACGCTTTGTATAGTGTCAGAGTAATCTATACCTAACTTTCGGCGGCAAGGGACAAGAGTCATCAATGCCGTCTCGATCGCCCGAACATTATGAGGGACCGTCAAGTCGCCTCCGTTTTCCATGATGGTAGCTTTGTCGGCGCCCGCTTCTCGATGCTCCCGCTGGCTGCACAGACCCGTCGACCGCAGCGTGCTGGGAGAGCCCGTGGTGACACGTTGGCGGGTGAGCTGTGGCGGAGATGAAGAGAGGTTGCCGCCCGGCAAGCGCCGCCCTTGGCGGGGAACCTATGTCGCGCAGGGGCTTGGCGCCCACCAAGCCTTCCGACAAGCTCCTCTTGCGGGGCCTTGTTTCCTTCGGCATGCACAGGTGGCCTTCCCGGCAAGCTCCTCTTGCGGGGCCTTGATTACTTTGTTCTTGAATGGCTCCAAAAGGCCGCCGAGATCTTAGCGGTCATCGGGCCAGCCACGCCATGGGTGTGCTGCAACTGTCCGTGCGAGTTCGGGATACTAGGTACCCTACTCTAGTACACCGACACCAGCCACTTCCTCCAGCGTCGCTCCCTCGGCAGGGGCGTCCACATCGATAAAGCTCTTGATGCTTTAGCTCGCTTCATGCTGCTGCTTTCTGCTCTTGCTCTCGGTCCCTGCTGGTCATTCTTGCTATTGCTCTTGCTCGCGTTGCTGCTCGCTCTTGCTCTTGCTTGCGATGCTGCTCGATTTAGCTACACTTGATCGGTGAATCGACTTTTGGGTCGATCGATTTTCAAGGGTGGGCTCGCCGGGGTGAAGGAAGAACCAGCCTTGTGAGGGAGGGGCTCATGGGAAGGTACCCACTATCTATCTTAGGGTTCGGGATGGGGCGGTGGTCATCGGCGGTGGCGGGCGTTAGCGAGGCGGTGGCATGGGGATCACCGGGAAAAAGCTCGGCGGCGTGGGGGCCTAGAGGGATGGTCAGGCGGCGGACCGGCGGTGGGGAGTGTTTTGAGGCGGTGAGGCGGCGCCACCATGCGTGACATGGCCGAGGGCAGCTGTTTGGCCGATGGTGGCTGACGGCTCAGGGGGGTGGAGGTTGAAGATGAACCGCGTGCCCTTGATTTCGTATCCAACGGCTACAAAATTGACTGACCAGAGATGAAAAAGTCAGTCACCTTGCTAGTGTGTTCAGTTTCGACAGCAAAATTCAGTTTCGACAATTAGGTTCAGTTTTGACAGTTAAGTTCAATTTCGATAGTTAAGTTCAGTTTTGACAGTTAAGTTCAGAGATGAGCGGCTGATGTATTTTACATCTAGCACTTTGTGGTTATGTATTTTACGTCATGTATTGGAGATGCTAATAGAATTCCACTCAGGTTAACATTGTTCGTTGTCTCTCTTGTCCTGCTTCCGCCTCGGCGTCGTACAACTCACCGAAGCTGCTCCAACAACGAAACCCTCCATCACAGCTGAGCAGTACCTCGGGCTCCATCTCTAGATGCCTAAGATCTTCTTCCCCTCCTCCGACAGCAAAGTCAGCCGGAGCATCCTCACCGGCCAACCCAATCACGTTGAGATCGACATGGCCGCCAAGAGGTTGTACACTTGTTGCATCTCTTTTTACTCTACATGTTATATATATTGTCCTTTGAGCACTTTCGTAGTAGCGGAAATCGATTATTTTATCCTACTATATGACAAGCAATGAGGTACCAGGCAACAACTATCCGTGATGGACTCTCTTGAGCGCCATCATTATTTATCTCTGTGTGTTTGAGCTGTGCATTTGTCGATGGGCACAGGAGTTGAGCTAGTATGGCGTGGCACTGGGGTCCAAAGTAATAAAGTAGCACAAAACATTTTTTAGTGTAGGATTTTCCTTGCTCAAGCCTGCCTACTAGAATCGCCCGATGCTTGAAAGGAAAAGTGAATGAAAAACATAGGAATTGGAAAGTTTCCTATGGTACTACTTTTCATGAATTTGGTGCAAAGGAATGGAGCAAAGGAAAACTGTATGATTTGTTCCTTTAGTGTCTCCTTGAAAGAAAAACTGTAGGAATTCTAATTTCCACTTCTCCTCCTTTTCATATTCCTATTCATCAAGCACAAGACTAAGAGATAGTAGCATAATAGCATTATAACCGTACATTTTCTTGTGGTTTGACTTAATCTCACCATGCTTTTTGCATCCTGTGATCTTCAATTGTTGTGAATCAAACACCTAGATTGGCGAAATCTGTGTTTTAAATTCTCTGTTTTGCACGTGCATTCCTATCCTATTCCTGTCTATTTCCTATCCTGCATTGTTAGAATCCTCAAATTCAAACAAGCCCTTACTCAATTACTTACATTACAAATATGTGTCAAAAAAACCTTGTGTGGTTTGTCCTGCTCCTGTGACACTTTGTGTTCCACCCAGCTCAGCTGCTCCAACGATGGAAGGGTTCACCACAGCGAGGATCCACTCTCAGTTGTCTTTCGCCGCCTCGGATCTTCTTCCCCTTGCGCTTGAGCCACGACAACTGCATTACCATCATCAAGCTGAGCGAGATGACCTTGAGGACTACGGGTCCGCAAGAGAGGTCGCACTCTTCCGTGGCTGCTTACGTTATCGTCAGCTTAATATGATGACATGCTACATTATCGTCGTGTTCACCTATTAGACTCGAGGTCCAAACTAATGCTAAAACTTGAGTTTTAAATGGTTGTAGGGTACATATTGGGGCAGCAATCAGTACTATCATCTACTATCTGGTTAATCTCGGTGTCTACTATGAGTTTCATGTTGGGTGCAAACAAACATTAAAGGACCCATTATCTGTATTTTTAACTAAAGCTATTATCTGCTGCTATCATTGGTTTTGGGTCTATCCACAGTTTGCTACCATCACTCTGGATTTGTGCATGCACTCCTTACATAATCTCACTATGTTTTATTCCTATGCATGCGGTTATTGTACACAATGGAACTGATCATGTAGAGCAAAGAGCGAGCCTTGCATGGCAATAAAATTTCATGCAGATGTCGTTCCATGGTGGGCAAAGGCAGCCCCCTCCACCCATTTGGATCGTAATCAAGAGGAAGATAACATTACGAGGGGATTAGGAAGGAAGACCACTCCTATTTACCCCATGAGGTCTTCGCTCTAACTTGGCATCTTGATGTTGGTAATATCATGCATATGGTGCCTTGCATTGCTTCTGTATACATTAAAGATGTCATCTACTTAGTTTAGACATGCTTTGTGTCAATGCCATCTGTTTAGTTTCTTTATCGTATATGTGAATCATGCAATGCCATCTTGTCTAGCCAGGCATCATATATGTGAAATTTGCAATGCCACCACAGTTGCAGTCATCTTATATGTGAATTATATCATGCCATCATTTTTTATTATGTGTTAATTTGTCAACAATTTTAGTACATTCAATTACTCTTCCTATGCATCAGCCATTGACGCAGTCATGGAAAAATCTGGAGTGAAACAAGGTCTTGAGAAGAGACAATGCTATCGGCGAAGGGCATGTCTTGCTGGTTACCGATAGCTCCTCGGAGGAGGATTGAGAGGCAGATGACCAGTCATATTTCCCCCGAGGTGCATGCCCTAACTTGGCGAGGTTATGTTACTCATATCGTGCGTATGGTATCTTGCATTGGTATGTCATTTGCTTAGTTTAGACATGCTTTTGTGAATGCCACCTGTTTAGTGTCTAATTACCATATATGTGAATTATGCAATGCCATCTTGTTGCAAGACATTATATATATGAATTATGCAATGTTATCTTGTTGCAAGGCATTATGTATGTGAATTATGCAATGCCATGTTGTTTAGGCAAGCGTCATATATGTGAATTATATCATGTGCGTCCTTTTTGTATTTCTCATTGCTTTTATCGACAATGTTTGTATATTCAACTGCTCTTCTGTGCATCAGCCATTTGAATTGGTGATGGAGAAATCTAGAGTGAAAACAAGGTCTTGAGGCAGACAATGCTACCTGCTGAAGCAGATATCTTGCTGATTCTGATAGCTCTTGAGAGGAGGATTGAGGAGATGACCAGTCCTATTATCCCCCTGAGGTGTATGCTCAAACTTGGCAGGGTTATATTACTCATATAATGCATATGTTGTATTGCAATGCTTAGTTTTTACATCATATACACAATATTAAATGCCATCTCCTTAGTTGACACATCATATATGCAATTGCCCTCTGCTCACTTCCTTAGTATATAAATCATATATTTGAATTATGTCATGCCATGATGTTTACATAGACAGCATGTATCTGAATTATGGCATGCCAACCCATTTTCTAAAGACATAATATAGTTATATCATCTCATCCTGTTTACATAGTCATCATATTTTAAATTATGTCATTCTATCCGTGAATTATATCATGCCATCATGTTTCCATCGACGGCATGTTTGTGATTTATGGCATGCCAACCACTTTAATAGACACATCGTATAGTTATATCATGTCATCCTGTTTACATATCATCATATTTTGAAGTATGTCATTCTATCCTGTTTAGTTAGCCATCATACATGTGAAATTGTGTCATGCTATCCTGTATAATTAGCCATCATATATGTGAAATTATGTCCTATTATTACATTTGCTTAGACAACATAAATGTGAATTATTTCATGCCTGTTTTCTTCCCTACTATCCATTGGACTGTCTATCTTACAATGTCGTACATTCAATTACTTTTCTTGTTTATCAGCCATTTCAATTGGAGGGAGTGATGGCAGTATCGTGGGAGTAAAACACGGTCTTGAGAAAAGATCGTGCTACACATCGATGAGATAGAACCACGGTTGTACTTGCCCAGAATCAGCCCCACCACACATAACCCACACTCATGCAGATTGTACCCCTACCCAGTTGGACGAGAGAACCAGCTACACCTTCTAACCCCAACCCGGCGGATAGACACCCAGTTCCGTTGACACAGCACCGTCTCCACCACGAGCACCCAAACACGAGCGGTGAGTAAGGCAAGCTGTAGTGCCCAAATCACGAGGACCACCACTCCGAACCCAAAGTCAGCGCTTAAAGAGAAGAAGAATTGTTCTCAGGTCAGGTTCCGTAGCTATGGTTCATACTACTTTGCTCTTGCATCAACTTGTATTCTTGATACCAACCAATTTCAAATTTGAAGGATGCAATTGAAACTCAATGGCATAGCAGGTATGTTTTAAACCTGTTTCTTCAACGTGTTTGGCTGTTTGCTGTTGTAACTTGCTCTATGTTGATTTCAGTTTCAATTGAATAAGCAGTTATGTTCTCATGCCATTCACATTACAAGTGTTGTTATTCTTGTGTAGTTTCCCACACTTATATTCTGTCTATGCTGCTTTGTCTTAAATAGATATGATTGACTGTATCTATCTTGATTTGGCAACATAAACTAGAATGATATAGACCATATAGTGACCATACTACATAGATATATGTTTGTTTCATGCTGTTATCTGTCCACCTTACTCTTGAACTGGTTTACCAAAATGAGTTTCATATACTACATTGTAAACCTGAGATGTGTTTGTTTGTTTCTCTTTTAGAGCGTGGATAAAATATTGGAGAAGAGTACCCTATTATGCAATGGTAAAGGAAGTAATGCAGATAAGGTTCAAGATAGTGAGACATCCTGTTGGTCTCCAAGAAAGCTGATAAAAACTATATTGAGGACCTTGAGCAACCCCAAATTCATGTCTTGATGTAGTGTTAGATTCTTGGCTACTCTTTGGCACCAGCTCTTGAACTCGTTGCCTAAATTAGTTAGTCTTCTTGAGTCTCAACTTCAAGTTGAAAGACATCGATCAGATGTTATCGACGAGGAAGCGAAGGGTGAGAGAAGTCCATGCAGAATTCAGATGCATACTTTACGGTGCATGACAATATTTGGAGGACTTAAGCGCCAAACAAGAGAAAGTTAATAAGCTTGCTAAGCATCTTGCCGACATTATGGGTACCTAGGATATTGTTTCTTGAGCTCTTACGAAGTGGTTTCAGTTTTGGACTTGTTTTTGCTTTGGCGTTTATATCTTTGTTGTGTTAAGCTATATTTACCTTTGGTGGCGAACTTTGATGCCTAGTGGATGTAATATGTGTAATAGCCGTGATAGCCTAGTATAAGTTGCTTGCTTATTTATTTCCTTGTTTTCTTGTTTATTTGTTTGCTTGTAGTCAGTGCAATTCTTTTTCTGCGGTTTGCTAGTGGCTGCAATAACCTATTTTTAACTAGGCCACAATAATCATGGGCTAATATTCTTTGTAGTGACCTTTGGACCTCTGGTCGTAGAAACAATGGGCCTTCTATGGGCCGTATAAGCGATGGGCCTTCTACGGGCCGTAGAAATAATGGGCCTTCTATGGGCGCGAAACAATGGGCCTTCTACGGGCGTATCATCAATGGGCCTTATCACGGGCGGTATGATCGATTAATGAAACATGGGCCAATAACGGGGCGCATTATGGCGTAAGCGGGCTGAAGTTGGAATCGTCCGTTCATGGGCGGCCATAAAGGGCCATCGTTAATAGGCCGTATTTCATGGCGCTATGAAAATGGCCCAGCGTGTTAACGGACCACAAGCAGACGGCATTGTAACCACGGGCTGAATTTGGCCCATAAGCAGAAAATAGCGATGGCGGCGTAAGTAAGCGAATCTTTGAAATGAGCCCAAGAATAAATGGGCTCTAAGAAGGCGAAAGATAACATGGGCTGGAAATGGCCTAACGGAATAACGGGCCCTTAATGGGTATAAAGTGATACCTTTGTTCATACGGGCCAGTTTCACCACGGGCCGTTAATGGGTGTAAAGTGTAAGTGCATCTAGTGCCCTTAGTGATTTTGGTGTATTGAAGACTTATAGGTTAAGTAACTAATCGTTTGTAAGTGTACACAGGTCTATAAGTCTATGAGGAGTTTGATATTCTGAGAGAAAGTCGACCCTAAAATGAATTTCTTCAAGCTGAAGAATTTGATATTACGAAGACTTTCGAAGACTTTGAAAGTGAAGAAATTGGTGTGATTGAAGACTTGGTATTAAGCTTGAGGAACATGAGCGTGAAGACTTTTGTTTCGTAGTTTCATTTTCTCTTTCTTGAGTCATAGGAAACACCGTCTTTGTTAAAGGGAAATTGAGAAATACTAAGGAAAAATTTCCATTTGATGCTCAACTCAAAATCCTACACCTACCAATCCCTTGAGTGAAGCTTTTGGAAATCTCATACTGATTCGGTCAATTTCTTTAGTAGCGAGAGCGAAGCTCTTACAGTCCTTTGAGAATTTATTACGGCGAGGAGTTAAAATTCGCCGGTCTGAATTGCCTACCTGATGAGAACATGATATACGAGAATTTGATATTCAACCCGACCGTTCTTTGTCTTGGCTTGCTGTCCCAAAATATCTCCACCTAACGGTCATATCATTGAAGGGCATTTATGTCTTATCATGTCGGGCTGCTCCCTAGGCTATAAATAGCCGCCCCTACAACCACTAGTTGGTTGGCTGCTCGAGAAGAACTTGACACTTGTCATTTGAGAGCAACCCATCCTCACGAGGACTTTGGCGAAAATCATCAAGTGAGGAAAAACCCAAAGTGAGGAAAAACCCAAAAACCAAACCCCTACAAACCCAAAGTGATTGAGCATCTTGAAGAAATTGATCCAGCGTGGATCCGGCGCTTTTACCTTTGAAGGCTGTGCTTCTTCCAGACGGTTAGGCGTCACGGTCTAAACATCAAGAGGAATTGTGGATGCCGGTGACCAAGTATGTGAAGGTTTGGAAGTCGCTGAAGACTTACCACAGTGATTGGACAAGGTCTGCGTGGCCTTAGTTCAAGGAGAATACGGTGAGGACTTGGTGTCTGAGTTGCGTGCTTTCGATGTTGGGTGTCGGGACTGCGTGTCCTCGAGTTTAAATACTCGGCCGCTCCAACAGGGCGTACAAGCGAGACAGCAGTTGGAACTGGTCTACAAATCATTGTCTTCACCAACCTACCTGGTTCTATTTCCTCAACCTTTTCATTTCCTCATTCTTGTGTTGAGTGTTTGTCATATCTGTGTTTGAAGACTTTGGTGAAGACTTTCTCAATTTCCTCGAGTTCAATTTCTTGATCTGTTTGTCTTCATCTTGTGTTATCCTGTGATTCGCTTTCGGTACTCTGTGATTGTCTTCATTTCATCATGATGACTATGCTTGTAATCTGTTATGCTTACTTGAGTACTTATTCCGCTGCATGTATTTCTTAGCTAAGGAATTTCCTCACGAGCAAATTCCTCGGTGAAGAATTTGTAAATTCATAAAAATCGCCTATTCACCCCCTCTAGTCGATATAGCACTTTCAATTGGTATCGAGCAAGGTACTCCTTGTTACGTGTGATTTTAGTTTAACCACGGGTTTTAGTTATATCGGCCGCGAGGTATGATCAAGGTCTCGGCAGGGTGTCCTACCTTGATGGGACGGACTACCCCTCTTTGGAAGAACAAAATGCGAATGCATCTTGAAGCAATTGACAACGATCTACGGTATGTTGTGACAAAGGTGTTTCCTCGGTCCACCCTCTACGAATGATCTTGATGTGAAGAGATTCAAGCAACTCGATTCTCAAGCGAAGAATATCATATGTGGCCATCGAGCAAAGGTCAATATGGAAGAGTGAGTGCTTTGGAATCTGCCAAACTCATCTGGGACAGGCTGTCCAAATTAAATGAAGGTGTTTCAACTCAAGCGTGACTCTCGAGTTGATGTTCTTGAATCTCTTCAACGCTTCAAAAGACTCGACAGCGAAAATGTTCAACAAACCTTGATCGCCTCCTTGACATCTCAAATGAGCTTCAAGCCTTTGGGTGCCCTTGACATCACCGACCATGAGGTGGTGAAGAAATTACTAAGATCGCTTGATTCCTCATTTGACACTCGCTGTGATGATACAAGAGCAGCTGACTACAAGTCTCTTGATCCTGCTGATATCCTCGAAGGCTAAATACTCACGAGTTCGACTTGCTGAAAGAGATCTCTATGGTTACGGCTATGGAAGAACACGTGCCACTGAAGGCCAAGGCTGAATCTGAATCGAGAGTGAAGAATCTGGTAGTAGCCTTGGAGATCTGAAGAATTTGGCGAGAGCTAGCCTTGCTCGTGAAGAAATTCAGAAATTCACAAGGCGTGGTCGTTTTGGAAAATCCTCAAGAAGCGGTGATTCCTCATCTAGTGACTATAAGCGAAGACTTTGCCACAAATGCAAGAAACCTGGTCACTATATCCAAGATTGTCCTCGATGGGAAAAGGAATTGAAGAAGAAGAAACACAAGGATTACGAGTTACGATGGCGTGAAGAAGAAGAAGAAATCATCAAAATCTTCATCATCAAAATCCTCAAAACCTTCTTCTCACAAGAAGAGCAGCTCAAAAAGGCTCGGGCATTCATTGGCAAGGAAATGGACTCTGAAGCTGAATCGAGGAAAATGAGGAAGAGGAGAATGCGAAGAATCCGAATCTGGTGTGGCTAGTCTGGCTCTTGCTACTGCGTATGTTAGCAAGTTCATCTTCAACGTTGAAGAAACTGACTCCGTCGACAAACCTGATGAGGAAAATGATTACTACGCTCCCACCTATTGCTTCATGGCAAAAGGTGCCAAGGTACTCAATTACACCTCCTCTGAATCTAGTGAAAATGAATCTGATGAGGATCTCAAGCTCAGCTACTCTAAACTTGCTAAGATTGCTATAAAACAACAAAGGGCTTTTGAAAAGGTTCAAAACATGCTAGATAAGAGTGATGATATGTTAGGTGAAGAAATGGATCGCACTCAAGCCCTAGCTGAAAATCTTGAAAGTTCGGTCTAGGCTTGACAGCCTTCAAGGTCATCATAACACTCTCTTATCGATCATGAAAACTTTCTTATGAATTTCTTCAAAAAAGCAAGATCTTGAGAAGCTAAGAGCGAGTTATGAAGATCTTCAGAAGGAGCGCGATTCATTACTTGCTCAACAAATCAGCGCTTCTCAAGAAGAATTTGTTCCTCCATGCTTAAAGTGCATTGAACGTGAATCTGCTAATTCTTCACCTGAATGTTCAAATGCTTCAACTGTTACAAATTCTTCACCTGCCTCTGCTATCACTAATTCCTCATCTGAGGACATTGCTAGTATCACTGACGATGCAGGACTGAAGGAATTGTACATGACAGGCATGTACAAAAGCCTCAAAGGGCATCAGACTCTTTGTGATGTGCTTAAAAAGCAGATCCTCAATAGGAACCCTAGGAAAGAGGGTATTGCCTTTGAGAGGAAACTCAATCTGATGGAGCGTCTTTGGAAGCTGGCGGTATCCCAAAACCTCATGGGTTGCTGCAAAGGGACCTCGATTGATCCATCTACCTTATCTGGTTTTACATGTGAATTTCCTCATTACGATGATGAGTCATTTGACTCAAACTATAAACTGTTCAAAAATCAGAATGGTGAAGTATTTGCTAGATATGTTGGCACTAAGCTGCGAGGAGCGGTCCCCTATGAAGAAAATCTGGGTTCCCAAGAAATGCCTTGAAAATCTTGGTGAATGTCCTCATGACACCACAGTGAAGAAAAGAACCCCAGATCAAATTCTTCATATGGACAAAATTCTTCATATGGATCCAAGTCCTCATCGGACCAAATTCCTCACGTGGATCAAATTCCTCAAAGGATCAAAGTCCTCATATGATTATCATCGTGCTAATAACTACTGTTTGCGAGGTAGAGCTAAGGGCTATGAATATGTGCATTATTCTTCAAACCAATATGTTCATAAGTCCTCGAAGAATTTCTCTGCTTATTCATATGCTTACCTAACCCCTCTTATGTGAAGCGAAATGGTTTGGCCTCTATGCCACCATTCTCATATGGTGCTTTCATGAGTGATGAACTCTTTGCCACCCTTGAGATGTGGGTGGTGAAGAAAAGAACTAATCTCTTCTGCGGGGTCAGGTCTCGGGCGTGTCTTAAGCGTCTGAAGAATTTCTTTGGGGCACGACAAATTGCACGAAAGGACCGAGGCTAATCATGATGAAATGAACTTTCATTTCACCGTCCTCATCTTGCTTATCTGAATCTTGGTGATGAAATTCATCGATGAACTTGATATCATATTCTTCCTTGTGAAGTATATGAGATCGTAAGTTATACTAATTCATCTGCGGGATGATCAACCAAAACCAGCTGAGTGGGTTCTCGATAGTGGATGTACAAATCACATATTGGTGACAAGAATCTATTGATGGATGCTCCTTATCACCGTCACATCTGAAGCATATCATCTTTCTTGACAAAGGCAAAAGTCGGTATTGGGACTTGGTAAGGTTGCTATCTCTAAGGACATGCACATGGACAAAGTCATGCTTGTTGAGTCTTTAGGATATAACCTCATGTCGAGTCTCAATGCTTTGTGATCTTGATATGGTTGTTATCTTTGGCAAATATCGTTGTGTTGTGATTATGGGGTGACAATTCCAAAGTCTTGAAGGCTTTAGGAGAGGAGACTTGTATATTGTTGATTTTCCACGGGACCACAACCAGCCGTGTGTCTACTTGCAAAAGCTTGAAGGCTGGCTATGGCATCGGCGACTTAGTCACATGAGGCATGAGGAATTTACTGCAGCTTGCGAAGAAGAAGCATGTCATTGGCATTGAGAATGTCAAATTCCTCAAGGATCACTTATGCGAACTGTGAAGCTGGAAAAATGACCAAGGCCAAGCATCCAGTGAAGACTATCATGACCACTACTCGTCCCTTGAATTGCTTCACATGGACCTCTTTGGTCCCAATCATTACTCAGTGTCGTCAATGAAGCATCTCTTTATGGCTTTGTTATTGTTGATGATTACTCTCGTTACACTTGGGTACACATTGTTACTTACAAAAATCAAGTGCAGGAAATCTTCAAGCGATTTTCCTCGAGGCTTCAACCAACTTTGGTGTGAAGATCAAGCACATCGGGAGTGACAATGGAACTGAGTTCAAAATTCGGTCTTGATGATTATCTTGATGAACTTGGTATTACTCATGAGTTATCTGCTCCTATACTCCTCGGCAAAATGGCGTCGTGGGCGCAAGAACAGAACTCTTGTTGAGATGGCTCGCACTATGCTTGATGAATACAAAAGCGCCTAGTCGTTTACGGATTGAAGCAATTGACACTGCGTGCCACATCATCAACAGAATATATCTTCACAAATTCTTCAAGAAAACTGCCTATGAACTCCTCACGACAAGAAACCCAATGTAAGTTATTTCAAAGTCTTGATTGCTAAATGCTGGATTAGAGATCCTCACCACCACTCTAAATTTGCACGAAAGCACATGAAGGTTTATGCTTGGTTACGGAAAGGACTCGCACACCTCTGAGTCTTCAACATCGCACTTCACAAGATTGTTGACCTTTGTAGATGTGCGATTCGATGAAACTAATGGCTGCAAAGAGCACCTACCTACATGTTAGGCGAACCAGCACTGAGGATTCTATCAGGTTCAAGGCAGCGAGGATGTCATTCCTCTTGAAGAAAGCTGCTGAAGAATTCATTCTGTCTGTGAAAACGTCGAGCTGATGCACTGAAGATAATCTGAAGAAAATGGTCTTGAGAAAATGATCAAATTCCTCGAAGACAACCAGCTCATCCTCGCGTTGCAAAAGAAGTGCAAGTTGACAAGATCATCGATGACATTGAAGCGCGAGTCCTCTCACTCGCTCAAAAGCTTCACACTTATCTAACTTTTGTGGGCACTATGCTTTTGTCTCTATCACAGAGCCCACTAAGGTAGATGAAGCATTTACGGGCGGAGTGGATTCAGGCCATGCAAGAAGAATTACATCGATTCGAGCTCAACAACGTTTGGGAACTGGTCAAGCGTCGAGATCCTCGCAAGCATAATATCATTGGCACAAAGTGGATCTATCGCAACAAGCAAGATGAAAATGGTCTTGTGGTGAGGAATAAAGCACGACTAGTAGCTCAAGGCTACGCGGAGTTGAAGGAATTGATTTCGATGAAACTTTTGCACTGTTGCTAGACTTGAGTCTATTAGCATATTACTACGCCTATGCTAACCATCACAATATCACTTTATATCAAATGGATGTGAAAAGTGCATTCCTCAATGGTAAGCTTGAGGAAGAAGTATATGTTGCTCAACCCCAGGTTTTGAAGATCAAGAATCGACAAAGTCTTGAGACTAAATAAGGCCCTCTATGGCCTCAAGCAAGCCCTCGGGCGTGGTATGATACATTGAAGGAATTCTTCATGAAGAATGGCTTCACACCAGTTCACTCGACCCTACTCTCTTTACTAAATCTTATGATGGTGAACTGTTTGTGTGCCAAATATATGTTGATGATATTATCTTTGGCTGTCTTGACCAGCGTTATAGTGATGAATTTGCCTATATGATGAGTGAAGAATATCAAATGTCTATGATGGGAGAGTTGAAATTCTTCTTAGGTCTTCAAATTAAATCAACAACACAATGGCATATTCATATCTCGGAGAAATACCTCAAAGATGTCTGAAGAAATTGGCATGCAAGATTGCAAAGGCGTCAAAATTCCTATGCCCACAAATGGCCATCTATGCCTTGATGAAAATGGTATTGACTTGATCACAAGGTATACGCTCCATGATTGGTTCTTTATTGTACTTATGTGCATCTAGGCCAGATATAATGCTTAGTGTTTGCATGTGTGCCCGATTTCAAGCTACACGAAGGAATCACACCATAAGGCTGTGAAGCATATTCTTGATATCTAGCTCACACACCAACACTAGGATTATGGTACCCCAAGGGCTCTACTTTTGATCTCATTGGATATTACGACTCGACTATCTTTGGTGATCGTGTGGACGCAAGTCAACATCTGGTACTTGTCATTTCCTCGGACGATCTTTGATGCATTGGTCCTCGAAGAAGCAGGCATGTATCACATCCTGCTGGAAGCTGAATACATTGCTGCTGGCTCGTGTTGTGCTCAATTACTATGGATGAAGCAAACCCTCAAGGACTACGGCATCAACGTGAAGAATGTGCCTCTCTCTTGTGACAATGAGAGTGCCATCAAGATTGCTCACAACCAGTTCAGCACTCGAAGACAAAGCACATTCAAATTCATCATCATTTTCTTCGTGATCATGTGTTGAAGGCGACATCTCCATCGAGCACGTGAAGGCGAAGAACAGCTAGCTGATATCTTCACTAAGCCCTTGGATGAGAAGAGATTTAGCAAGTTGCGGTGTGAGCTAAATATCTTAGAATCTTGAGCGTTCTTTGAAAAGGACACACATCCTAACACTTATGCAAAATTGATGACTTAGATGTGCAACACATGAAGAAGCGTTTTCTTCAATCAATGAAGAATAACACTCTAAATGTGAAGAAATTAATGAAGAATTTGATTCTCGAGAACCCTCGACAATTATGCGGTGTCTGAAATCATCATTCTTATCTGATGGGTCACGCCACCACCAAAGTTGAAAATCTTCAATTTGAGTTTTCTTCAGATTTTGAAATTCTTGAGTTTTCAAATTCTTGAGTTTTCAAATTCTTCAACTTTGCAAAATCTTCTTTGTTTCCGTCGTCTTTCTTCATTGACTATATATATATATGGATTTATGTCCTCTCAGCATTCACTTATGGCTATTTCTTCAAGTCGCTTTTACGCTAAGTGAATGTGATGGGACCCTTCCCCTCTATGCTATACTCAACCAAATCCATTCACAAATTCTTCATATGCGTTCTACTTTGAAACTCGTTCAAATTCTTCCTTTGTGTCCTTGTCATTTGAAGAAATTGCGAGCGGAACTTTTAAAGCGAATCTTATCAAACTTGATTTTACCGCTCAAACCGTTCCGCATCCCGATGCATTATTATATCCACCACGATGCTTTACGATCTCCACTACCTTATGCGTGGGTGACACATGTCGTGAGAAGGGAAGCGGTCGAGGGGCATGTTAGTCCTAAATCTTGGATGAGCCGTTTTCACCGTGGCTATAAATACCCCCTCTCCCTTCCTCACTCTTTTACTCCGCTCGATCTCTCTCCTCGAGCTCCTCAAAACCCTAAGCGCCGCTTCTCCATCGTCGCCGGTGAGGAAAAGCTTCCTTGCCTTGACCTCTTCGCGGCGTACTCGCGCCGACCGTGGAATTTCTTCACTCCGCCGTCGCCGTAGCTGATTTCCTCTGCCAAGTTAGGCGGAGAAGATCTGAGCAGACGAACTTCTCAACTGTTCATCTCAGTTAATCGTGTTCTTCACTTGGAGTAAATTAAAAGTTACTTTTATTTACTCGCTTTGATTCTCAAATTTTCTTCAAATTCTTCAAAGGTGTTTATTTCAAATTCTTCACATATGAACACCTCAAATCTCTTGACTCATTTCTCTAAGCTATGATTTTCTTCAAGATTCCTCAATTGTGTGGATCTTGATCTATACAACTCTGGAACCTAAGATAAGACGCTTATTGAAATTCTTCAAGGCTCATCTGGTCAAAATCCTCAAACTTGTTCTTTTGAAAAACCCTCACGAGAGCATATGACCTCTTCAAATTCCTCGCACCTATACTCATTCACGGTACAAATGTCTGCTGCTGAATCCCTAGGTTCTCATCAACTTAACTCATTTGCAGCGTTCCTCGAAGAAAAACTGCACACTTCTTGAGAGAACTCAATTGTTCAATTTCCTCACTGAAGAAAATGGCGAGATGGTAAAAGCATGAAGGGAGGAAAGAAACCTGAGATCATGACAGCATTGAAATCCACGAGGAAATATATCTGACTATTGCACACGGATGAGGAAAGCAAAAACCAGCGCAAAGTGCGTATCTGAGAAGATTGAGCGGAGATGGGCACGGGAATGGAAGGAATACGCTATGTTACACCTAAGTACATGAAGAAATTAGCGTTAAATCCTCCATGCCCAAGAGCTCCTTTGGCACCGGGCCAAATAGCTGATCCACTAGCGTCAAGCGGTGAGGACTTTCACGATGAGTGGGCTAAGCGCCAAGCAAAGTTGGCTAAGCAAGCAAAGGCGGTGAAGAAATTCAATGAGGATTCTGCGCTGCTGCTTGCTTGAGGTCTCGGCCAAGCCGAGAAATCGATGCAAAAGAAGTCTGCCAATAAGCCAAGTGCTTCTTCATCTATGCCCTCACGGCCAAGTTCCTCGGCAGCTCCTACAAGGCAAATTCCTCGTGACAAATTCCTCACTGCTGCTCTTGTTCCAACAAAGTCCTCGGCTGCTCCGTCCAAACCTTGAGTTCCGTGCATCTAGCGACTTGTCAAAGGACTGCTGGTTTTCAATTGCCTCGAGGCACCTCTGCAAATTCCTCGGCTGCTTTCAATTCTTCATCGGCCCGGCTTCTTTGAAGACAAAAGCAACATTTGGGCGTGGTCCTCGGCCTAGTCCAAGGAAGAAACAACTTATCGTCCCGTGCCATCGATGATGAGGCATCGATGAAGAACTTGAAGAAATCATCGAGATCGCCAAACTAGAGCCGCAAGAGCCAAGGAACAGTTGTGCCCTGCTTTTGGACCGAAGAAAGTCCTCGATTTCATCGACCTACGCTGTGATCCCAATACCCCTACTGCTGATCTTCCTCGACACCTGGTCAAAGTCATATGTTGACTCACTTCATCGCTGAAGAAAATGGAAGTTCGAGAAAGCGAAGGAAATCAAGAAGGCTCAATACAAGAAGGAGAGGTTTACGAAGAAAAATGTTGTCAAGATGACACGAGGAACTTCTTCAAGTCAAACTGAAATTCAGAACCTCGGCAAGAACTTTGACACGTACTATCTGATTGGCAAGTTGTCAAGACCAGATTAAATCAATCGGCGAAGAATCTCACAAGTGTTCTGCATCGAGCAACATGAAAATCCTCGGTGAAGCATCTGCTCAGCCTAATGAAAAAAATACCGACAACGGCTGAAGCTCAACCTGCTTGAAGAAAATGCTGATTCGGGGCTGATGATCCCATTCCCCATTGAAGAAACTGCGGGGCACCCACTAGTAGTGCGCTGAAGAAATTATTCAAGGCAGAGGCTGCATCGGTTGCTCTGAAGAAACTGCCCCAAATTCCTCGGCTGCTCCTGCACCAACTCCAACTCCTATTCTTCCATCGGCCGGATGTGAAGAAAACCAAGGCTCTGAGCGAGCTGCTGTGAAGAAAAGAAAAGCATCATTGCGTCGATTCTTCAGCTGCGAAGAAAATGAAGCCAATGACCAGCTCTGTTGAAAACCGATTGATGCTATTCAATTTCCTCCATACCTTCAAAGGAAGTAGTTCCTTTTGGAGAAGAATATGAAGTGCCAAGCGGATCGATGAAGAACATCAATCTCTGCTTCGTCGGAGAAAATTGATGAAGAAATTGAAGTGGAAGCAATCCCTTCAACCCCAGTCATTCCCTCATCGGACCATGAAATTCCTCAAGATGGTCTGAGAAATTGAAAATGAAGATGTGGATATTGGATGTACCACTCCGGTGATCAATGATGACTTTTGGGAAAATCAGCATCCCAATACTCCTCTCTTCACCCTTCAACAAGTTCCTCACTCCCCTGCAGACTGTCCAAATAGACTTTGAAGAAAATCAACCCACGAGTTACATGCATGAAGAAATTCCAGCCACTAGTCTGATGAAACTGCTGCTGCTGCTGAAAATCCTCGGTTGCACAAGTTGAGGACCAAGAAATTCCTCAAGTGAAGAACTGAACTTACGATTCGAGAGGTGGTGATGCAACTGGCGACACCCCTGCCAAAAGCAGAAGAATCCGTTCTCAACCAAACAAAAGTTCAAGGCTAAGGATTTCTTTCTTTGAGCATGTGTTCTTCACTGAATATAATCCCTATGATTCTGCTCGGATTAGGAAGAGGCGCTTACGGACTGCCGGTCAAGCAAACTTCTATTCCTCGGTGCTTTTCAACAAGGACAAAATCTTGATCATGCTCATATTCCTCATGTGGATATGGAGTCGCTGCCGGGCTTTGAGCCCGTCCTAAGTGTTCTTCACGATGCAGGTCTTCTAAACTTTTGCAGCGATATATGTGATTGGAATGAAGAGCTAATTCTTGATTCTATGCAACCTGCACATCACGGAGATGTTGAAGATGTGACTTCATGGGTCTTGGATTGGATGACGAAAACACCACTACAAGGCACCGGCAAGTGAATTGCCGTGCCCTTCCACTCAGTCCTCCGATTGATGGTGCCGTCGCATCTATGAAAAAGAACTTTCAAATCACTATATGCAAGTGTTGATGAAGCCTTTGAAACCAAGGCAAGCTCAAGGACCAAATTCCTCGTCAAGGAATTATTATATGTGCCTCGAACAGTCTATCGAATTTTGTCGAAGACTATGAGTCCTATCAAGGGCCACGACTTCGAGCGATGAAGAAGTCGTTGGCATCATGAAGAATATGCTGTTCAACATCATCCATGGCGTTCCGTCAATTTCCATGATTTCTTCATGAGGACTCGGCTAACATTGCCATGTCACCTTTTGAGCTGAAACCTTATGCACCTTGGATCATGAGATTCATCGGTCAAGATCTTCTTTGAATTACAAAGTGACACTTTGAACCACTGCAGCTACACTGCCCCGATTGAAGTCCTCAAGCGGCCAATTGCCTCGGTGATGAAAAGGAAAGGCTGCTGCTGTGATAGATGAAGGCATTAGTCCATTGGATGGACAGTTTATAAGCAGCATCCTACTCCACCAATGATGACTCGCCACACATGACTCGGTGACAAATACCTCGATTAAGCATAGTCCTCAAGCTCTGCACCGGGGTGATGGTGATCGTGAGTTACTCCTCGGTCTTCATCGGAAGGTTGATCGCAATCATAAGTGGGTCAAGCGTCGGTTTGGTACTATTCTTTACAACATGACCTCAACTCACAATGCGGTGAAGAAAAACCACTACTATCTTCATGAAACCTTCAAGCGCTTTGGGCTGTTCTTTCACATGTATACAATGAAGAAGAACTGAAATCAATGGGACTCAAGGAAGAATTTGGTGATGCGCACCTCCTCGAAGAAATTCAAGAAGGTCAAAGTTCCTTCCTTGGTGGCCAGCTCCTATTCTTCATCTCGCGATCTTGATGAAAATGAAGATTTGGAAGACAACTGCTGCTGGTCCTACTTCAGCGAACAACCCGACAATCTTTGGCGCTCCGTCTTCAACTTGAAATTCTTCAAGGCGTTAGTCCTCGGTTTGATCCTTTTGGTCATTCGATGACAAAGGGAGAAATTTGAGTTAGTCTTCAAGCGGGTCTCGTTTTGTCTATATACAATATTTTATTAAGTTACAACTCTCGTTCTTACGAAACCTTTTATTGGATCGAGTTGTAATCTTAAACCCGATGGTGCTTTGATACTTTTGATGCATTATGTTTTTGCTCTATGCTCGATTACTGATAGTGTTGATATGCATTGATCCTTGTTATGCTCGATCCTCATGAGCTCGGTGAAAATCTTCAAATCGATTTGGGATCGATACTCATGAATAGTTTCAAAATCCTCATCGCATTGAGCTCGATACTCTTTATGCATTATTTTGCATGCTCGCATATCATCAAGCACCATATTTCATCATGCATTTCAAATTCCTCATATTATATGTCAAATCGTGTATGAATTACAAGATATAGGGGAGATCTCCATGATTCAATTCTTCAAATGTGCATTGCCTCAAAAGCAAATTCCTCACTATGCACATCTTGGGGAGTTCTTCTATATCTTGCAATCAAAATCCTCATTATCGGTGTTTACACTTCATATATTTATCCCGTTGAAAACTTAACTTGTATTGTCATCAATCACCAAAAGGGGAGATTGTAAGTGCATCTAGTGCCCTTAGTGATTTTGGTGTATTGAAGACTTATAGGTTAAGTAACTATCGTTGTAAGTGTACACAGGTCTATAAGTCTATGAGGGTTTGATATTTCTGAGAAAATCGACCCTAAAATGAATTTCTTCAATGAAGAATTTGATATTACGAAGACTTTACGAAGACTTTGAAAGTGAAGAAATTGGTGTGATTACGAAGACTTGGTATTAAGCTTGAGGAACATGAGCGTGAAGACTTTTGTTTTCGTAGTTTCATTTTCTCTTTCTTGAGTCATAAAACACCGTCTTGTTAAAGGAATTAGAAATACTAAGGAAAAATTTCCATTTGATGCTCAACTCAAAATCCTACACCTACCAATCCCTTGAGTGAAGCTTTTGGAAATCTCATACAGATTCAGTCAATTTCTTGATGTGAGAGCGAAGCTCTTACAGTCCTTGAGAATTTATTCGGCGAGGAGTTAAATTCGCCGGTCTGAATTGCCTACGATGAGAACATGATAGCCACGAGGAATTTGATATTCCAACTTCCGACCGTTCTTTGTCTTCTTGCTTGTTGTCCCAAAATATCTCCACCTAACGGTCATATCATTGAAGGGCATTTATGTCTTATCATGTCGGGCTGCTCCTAGGCTATAAATAGCCGCCCCTACAACCACTAGTTGGTTGGCTGCTCGAAGAACTTGACACTTGTCATTTGAGCAACCCATCCTCTGAGGACTTTGGCGAAAATCATCAAGTGAGGAAAAACCCAAAGTGAGGAAAAACCCAAAAACCAAACCCTACAAACCCAAAGTGATTGAGCATCAGAAGAAATTGATCCAGCGTGGATCCGGCCTTTTACCTTTGAAGGCTGTGCTTCTTCCAGACGGTTAGGCGTCACGGTCTAGAAACATCAAGAGGAATTGTGGATGCGGTGACCAAGTATGTGAAGGTTTGGAAATCGCTGAAGACTTACCACAGTGATTGGACAAGGTCTGCGTGGCCTTAGTTCAAGGAGAATCTGGTGAGAACTTGGTGTCTGAGCTGCGTGCTTTCGGTGGTGGGTGTCCGGGACTGCGTGTCCTCGAGTTTAAATACTCAGCCGCTCCAACCAGACGTACAAGCTGAGACAGCAGTTGGAACTGGTCTACAAATCATTGTCTTCACCAACCTACGGTTCTATTTCCTCAACCTTTTCATTTCCTCATTCTTGTGTTGAGTGTTTGTCATATCTGTGTTTGAAGACTTTGGTGAAGACTTTCTCAATTTCCTCAGTTCAATTTCTTGATCTGTTTGTCTTCATCTTGTGTTATCCTGTGATTCGCTTTCGGTACTCTGTGATTGTCTTCATTTCATCATGATGACTATGCTTGTAATCTGTTATGCTTACTTCTAAGTACTTATTCGCTGCATGTATTTCTTAGCTAAGGAATTTCCTCACGAGCAAATTCCTCGGTGAAGAATTTGTAAATCATAAAATCGCCTATTCACCCCCCTCTAGTCGATATAGCACTTTCATAAAGTAATACACTATTCATTACGGGCGGTTTCACATGCGAGGTCGTTAATAGGCCAAAAAAAGTTACATAGGGCCTCATATGGGCGAAAAGGCGTCATGGGCGAGAAGTGAAAATGGGCTGGAATCATATTGGGTGGCCGGATGGCGCTCTTGGACCTAATTCGGATAAGGCGTACTTGGGCCTTGGGTTAGCGGGCTGTAAATGGGCTATATCGAACGGCCGTTAACGAGGCTTTACATGGGCTGGCCATACCTTTTGACCAAGTCAAGCGGGCGGCCTTGTCACGAGAATGGGCCTCTGTTGGGCGTGCCACTGTCGGCGTATCATAGGCGCCTTTTGTCCAATGAGTGGATGACATCTGTCCCAGCGGTGAGCCGACCGTGTTTCCACCAGCCAATGATGATTTTACGTGGAAAATCCCCATTGGTCGGGGCTGTTAGCGGGTTATCGGATCAAAACCCGACCCGATAACGGCGTTCCATTACGGTGGATGCCGCGTGTCGGTCACCCTTGACAAAACGCACTTACGTAACCGCGATTTATTGTCATGGAAGTGGACACTTCCGTTATGATAATTTTGGTAATGTCATGGAACACTTCAGCGGCGACGCGGTATGACTATCTTGATTACGTCATAAATTTGTCATGGATGTACATGCATGACAAAATACGCGACCTACTGTGACAAACACGTATCATCACGGAAGTGTATTTTTTTGTAGTGCAGGTTGTCCAGCAAGCCGGTTAAGACCTGAGCCGGCAGGCGCACAGGGCCTCCTGCCCCAGCAGTCGTTGCCGCTGTTGACCCAGAGATTATTGCTGCCGCAGTCGAAGAGTTCTGCACTGGCTGCATACCAGCCATAAAGATCGCAACCCTGTTCGGCGGCTCATAGGGGTCCGAAATACTATCGCCATCGGAACAACCCCCAAGTTGGCCGTCTTGCAACTGGTACATCGACTCAGTTTCACCAGTGGACGACTCACCATCCGAGTAAACGACCGTCTCACCACCAGACACAGGTCCCTCCTCAGATTCTGCTCCATAGATGAATCCCACGAAGGCACGCTTCATGGCGGGCTGAACTCGGGCGGGTCACGCACGCTGAGCCATCTCGATGATGTCGGTGCAGATGTCCGGCTCAGGGCCCGGTTCGCCGATCTTGCCGGTGAAGACGTGGATTCTGCGGAAGGGGACCCGGTACCCGTACTCAAGTGAGCCGGCCTCGGGGCCCCAGCCTACATCGTCGATATAGATCTTGCCGCGATGACTCTTGGTCATCCGACCCACAGCATATCCCTTGATCCCTTCGAAGTTGCCAATTAAGAACTCGAAACCACCATGCACTGGCCCCACGGTGGGCGCCAACTGTCGTGGGATTGTCACGGCAGATGTCCTAGTGTGAGGACTTAGTTGTGGAGCCATCGCAACTAGGTTAGCTTAAAGGGGTTAAACGGGACAAAGGACACAGGGAATTTATACTTGTTCGGCCCCTTGCGGTGAAGGTAAAGGCCTAATCCAGTTTGAGGTGGTATTGCTTATGTCTCGATTACCAAGGAGCGAATCCGCTTGACCTAGCTTTCGATCTCTTGTTTCTTGCCCTAAGTTGTCGCTGGGTCGTCCCTTTATATACACAGGTTGACGCCCGGTGGCTTACAGAGTCCCGGCCGGCTCATAAACAACCTGTCCGACTCGGTGACTAATTATACATGCCTTATAATACAAGTTATACTTATATGGCGGTTTACACCTGTTGGGCCTTAAGTCGCCCTTTGGGCTTTCGGGCCCTCAACGAGTCTACGTAGTGAACCGCCATCTTCAGCAACTTCATGGCTTTGTCTTGATGAACCGCCATGAGTTAACCCGGCCCCTCCTAGGCGGGTTAGCTCAATAGTCATATCCCCAACACCAGGGCACCTCCCCCAAGCTTGGCAGTTGCCAAGGGGAGTGCCCATACCCATGAGTTTATGTCTCTTTCTTCGGAGGTGGTGATGATGGAGTTGTTGATGACGGGGTGTCGCACATCGAGCGTAGAAGATCCTCCAACTTGCGGATAATGCCCTTGAGTGCGGTGATATGCTCTTGCAACAAAATATTTTCACGTGTGAGATACTTGTTTTGTATGCGAGCTAGCTCAATCATCTTGAAAGCTTCAATTTCAGTAGGGGTGAGATGATTGCAGTAGGGTTGAAAGAAGCCATCTTCTTCTACTGCCGGGACTTGCTCCTCTGAGGCTTCCTTGATCTTGTCACCTCCCTTGGTTTCCTTGATTTCTTCTTGCTTCATCTCTATCTTCATTAGCCAAGCATCGTCGCCCACGTTGTTGGAGGAGGGGACAACATGATGCCTGACCTTGAAAAAATCTGGCAGAAAACAGCTCAAAACAAAATTAGATCGTCGTGGTACGGTGGTCAAAACCTTCGAGAGACCATATAATAAAT